>CM076582.1:997037954-997262719 GCA_034641835.2 Pinus albicaulis
GGTTAAACACCCCAAATGCAACTGAACGGCGTTATTTATCCATAGATTGAGTAAAAAACCTCATGAAGACATCTTCATATTGAATCTCAAAGGAATCTCTAAAATTTTGAAAACATTCCATGTGTTGCAAAGATGAAATATTATCTTCTCCTTTAAATCTGGTGTTGGGAAGGAATTAAGGTACGTTTTCACCCTACCTTTACTTCGAATTATCATACACTTTTAGGAATTTTTCCTCATCTTAACAGTAAAGGAAAGGAGGATTAATGTAAAATCAGGACAAATGGACTAACGATAAAAAGGATGTTTAAACAACAAGGATTTGACTTATTTCATCTTTATTCACAGGAAAACAAAGTAGCTGAAACGATAATGACCAAGAGACAACTGACAGACAGAGAGCACGAAATCACAATGACCCCCAGGGACCAGTAGAAGGCGGAAAGACAAATTCACATCCGAAGAACTCAAACGACATCCACGAGCAGCGGGATGTTGTTTAGGAAAGACCATTCCACTGAGTGAAATCGCCTTTAAAAGGGCCGAAGATGGACAAGAAAAGGGGAGGTTGAATAGAAATTCTCTTCTATAATAGACATATCAGCATATAACTATCTAGTTGTATTCATGTCTTAACATTTTATTTAATAAATAATTTTAGCATTTTGAATAGTCATTTCCTGAGTTTTCCATCGCGTTAGACTTCTGGTGGTTTGGGCCTAGCCTTGGGATTTTCTGCGCTCATCTCTGTGTTGTACATTGATTACGAAATTTATGTTCAGTTATATGATGCATTCTGTGAGATATCTTTCCACTTGTTAACTTCTAAGCCTATGATGTTGTAGTTTCCTACGCCATTAAGACATTTTATCGCTCATTCTTTCTGGCTTACAGTAATTGTTTTATAACTGTTAGATGCTTTCATCATTTTCTCAACACATTTATAGTTCAATGCTTTATATCGCTAAGAATCAGATCTTTCCATCAATACTATAGGACTTCTCGTTGTTGCTTAATGCAGACGAATGCTAGCTAATTAGTTTTCAAAGAGAATTCCATTGCAAAATTAGATAAGAAATTGATGTTCAATTCGTCGAGTTTGTTGTTCAATTCAGTAGGACTATTTTCAATTCATCAATGTGTCGTTCAATCATAGGTTATCCTCGCTAAGATTATTTATACAGAATAGTTAGTGGCATTTACAATTCCATTTATTTTTAAGTTGATTGAACTTCGAGAATTAGATAATCTTCTTCATATTAAAATAGAGTAGATATTCCCAATGTCACTTGCATATACTGTTCTTGCACTCTTGAAATAAGAAGACTTACCTTGGGTTGACAATTGAATGAGAAGCATAGAGGTTTCCTATAATAGCCACCTTAGTGAACCAACATCTGGGAAGATACTTGAGATACTTCAAGGGTAAATCGTGAACAACATATGGTATTTAAGAGGCCCATATATTTTTAAAACCCATGGATGGAAACTTGTAGACTGGTTACTAATTGTTGGAGAAGAATAACATCATTTTGTTCAATATGACTTATATAAAGATTGTTATTATTTTCATAATATGAAGTGAAATTTTCTGACTGAAGAATATGAGAAGAAATGAAAATTTCATTATATAAGAATTTTAATAACTTTCTAAATGTCATATTGATTCCTTGTATGAAATAAGAGAAAATATTCATCAACTACATAAGAAGAAAGAAATGAGCTACATAATAGAATCAAAATTTCTTGGAAAATGAACATTGTTTATACATGTTTTCTCTTGAAAGAGTACTCCATTTATCTATCAACAAAATTTACTATTTATCACAGTCTTGGAAACCAGTGAAGTCGCCAGGTGAAAATTCAAACAATATATACCTTAATCTTGTTCACCCTCAAAAATCAAATCTGAAAATTTTAGAATCTCAAGGAATTTTTTCTAACTTTCACTCTCAGGAAATTGTGCCATATTAGTGTTGTGACCCTTGAGAAAATTCCAAACTATAAAGGAATTCGTTCCAAGGACATTAAATTTTATGAATTGATTTAAAATATTAATGGATGGGAAAAAAATTTTCATTCATTCTTCTTGTAAATATTTCTCCTTTAACCATTCACCAAGGCCAAATAATCAACATTTACAATTTCAAAACTTTAATAAGAATAACAGCAGATAAAAAAAGGGTTGAACGTTTAGCTATATGAGCATTTTAACAAATGAACTTAGAATCACCTTAATCCTCAGATGAAGACACCATAAGGAGTTAAGAATCTAGGCATCACAATTATATATATACATCTCTATATCTATACTTATATTGCATCGATATAAATAATATTTCAAAAGTGTGTTCAACACAAATGGTTTCTACACCATCAATTCATCTTGAATTAAACGAGTGGATTCCTTGATCGGAGATGACTTGTACATTTTTTTTATTGTACTAATTTAATTCAAACACCAAAAATTCATAAGAGGAACATGGTTTCGAATGCAAAAGAAATCACACTAGAAAAATAACATGTTAGAAATTGCTGAAGTTTGAATCTTCGGCAAATTATTTCCATAAATATATTATTTAAATCTCCCAAGTAAATTATATTTCCCCCTCCCCAATGTTCTCTCTAGCCCTCTTTGTACCTCATTTGAAATCATAACTTCCATTTCAGCAATAAAAATAATCTTTCAACTAATTTCTTTAAACATTGATTCATAATCAATACCTTGTATCTTTTGTATAAAAAACATAACATGATCCATCTCTTCATACACCTCAATTTGTTGCTTCACTTTAAACAATGTCCAATTCTCTTCCATTGATAATGTCTTGAATTATGTCCCATGCTTCAAAATATCAAATGACACCATCATCGAATGCATCCAATAATTTTCTTTTTTCTCCTCTAGAACCCAAACTATCTATTATTCTCGTTGAAGATGTTTCCATCGACGAAATGGGAAGGAAACATGTAAAATTTGTCTCTCTACCCAATACCTAAGAGATATTTTTTTTCTTGGCTCAGTGTACACTCTACCACTTCTTCACTCACTTTGTGCTGACTTTTATCCTAACCAAAATGAAATACCTTAGAAATTAAGCTATATGTTAGAAGGTAAGCTATCTGAAGGTGTCAAAGTGTTTTATGTATTTTTTTGTCCTCCTTATTGACTCTTCATTTTGGAAAAAAATGAATGAATATATAAAATGGCATGAATATATCAACACACACAAGAACATTGTCATTTTCATTAATTTCTCCTTGTACATCTGAAATAAATTGAAACACAAATAGTTTATGATATATTCTACTATGTAGTGCCCCATTTTGGTTATTGACCTTGAGATTACATTAACCTTGATATAGACTTAGGGCTTATACATTAATCTTTGAGGACCTCAGGTCAAGGATCCAGGGAATTTACAAGTACTATTAGAGGTTGTGATAATAATTATGATATGTTAGTTCGATGTTATGATGATAATGGTTTTGATGGAAATCTTCAATGCCTATATCTAATCATGTGGTGGACTCATTATGTTGTCTTGTTTCCATTTGATTCTTTCTTAAAGTTAGTGATTATGATGATAATTATGTCATGGTGATGATTTAGCATACGTAATTATATCGATGACTAATATTATGAATCAAATATTACTGATGATAATTGAGTGTGGTCGAAGACCACCTAGATGCACTTGCATGTGATGAGTGAGAAACCTATGGTTCGACTTTAATTACATTCTATTTTCTCAAGAAATTTTTAAATTTCAATTTAAAATTTTGTTTTGAATTCCAATAACGTGATAGTGGTAGTAGGCATAATTAGTTGCTTGTTCAAGTGAAACACACATGGGTGATGGGGTTGTACAGATAGAGGGAACTCCATGGGAGGGATGGGACAACACATATAATCTCACCCTCTAGAAATTTCATAGGGGAAGGCCACAAATTTGGGTAGCTCATGAGAATTTTACTGGGGGGCGAGCATCAAGGCGGATTCTTTGATCCCTGTTACCATTAGTCTCACTATAGAGGGAAACATAGGATAATATAGTGGTCTCCATCATTGCACCTATATCTCCCCACCATATTCATTCGATGCTTGAAGGGAAAGCAACATGGCACCCATGGAACTTAAAGGGAAGTTCTTGAAGGGCATGGCCGGCTTGGCACCCTTGGCATAAAGAAGAAAAAACTTGGCATGACACCATTGGAACTTCGAAGGGAAGTTCTTAAAGGGCATCACCAACTTGGCACACTTGGCATCAACAAAAAAATTGGAAAAATAATCAAGATATGAAAATCCTATTAATTCACATAAGGTGGTAAATGATGTTTTAGAACCAAGGTATTTAAATCAAGATAAAACTTGGGACAAAGAGAAAATAGGAAGAAATAAAAATATTTTACCACTTGAGAACTCTACCCTTCCCATTTTTGGAAATATTAGGTAGATAATTTGCATAAGTGTTTTAATAAGAAAAATATGGGGAAAGCGACATAGAGTTAATTACAAATATTAATCATGAAATAGTTTAACCTCATTAAGAAAAGAGTTTGGTGAATGAAAATAAGGAAAAATAAATCAAATTAGAGATATTTAAATTCATGAGAGAACCTCCATATGGTCAAAACCAACATAAGTATCTCCAACTAAAAGTAAAATTGAGTTAAACTACGGTGTAGTTGGAAGACCAAATATAAGACTCACCAGTCGACTTCAATGATGAACAAAAATCAGGGAACATATAGGGGAAATTAAAAGAGAAATAGGGGAAGCAATAGGGAGTCATGTTGGGTTGAAGAAAAATATATTTTTTGAATTAAATTTTAAGTTAATAATTTTGGAGAGCCTTGTTGAGAGGGTGACACATGGGTGGGAAAATAATCAAACTTTTGGATTAATAAAAAAAATTATGTATGTATGAAGTACCATGTGTCACCTATGAAGCCTCATATAAAAGGAGCAAGTTATGGGTGAAGGGACCTTTTTTTCCCTATTGATGGATGAATGAGATAATTCTAATTTCACATTGAATATGATTATAGTGAGCTTGGTATAGTGGAGATTTTCTTTTGAGAGGGGGAATCTTGAGAAAAGAGTGCTCTCCTCTATTGGTTACCACTTCCCCATTTTCTAATAGTCCCATTGTAGCTTGGGAATTTGTGGGGAAGAAGAGTACCCAAGGAGTAGGATGGGAGATCAACCAGTGAGTCGATGACTTTCCGCCAGGGATGCTACATCCTTCACGCTCGGATGTGGAAAACTAGAAGGGAGTGCAATAATAAAAAAAGTGGAGTCGAGTCTCCATTTATTCGGTAAATAATACTTCAGTTTACTTAAATTTCCACTACATGTTTATTGTATTGCATTAAATTTTATAATAGAATTATGGATAAATTGACCTTAAAGTGTTATGTGTTTTACATCTTGATGTATGATTGAGTATGTGATTCACTTATGGTTATTGTGCATGGATAAATAAATGTGAAATGAAATTTATTAATTTCTCTCAATCCTAGTAATATAGTATCTTAGGATTGTCTCTCTATTTTGTTAAAATAATATATATAGTGTGTTGTATTCCTTAAATTGTGATCCACCAGTGTTGCATGCAGTTAAAAAAAAATAGGTAAATAGTTTTATAGGTGCAATCCGTACACTTGGTATCAGAGCTTTAGTTCAACCTCTCGAACCTATGGTTGTGTATATATATAAGGCCAAACTTGATTTTTGTATGACATGTCATGCCTAGTGAGCACACTCTCATCATAGGAATATCAGTGTTAGTGTAAATTATTAACACAAGTGTATGAAAAGAGCTCAATTTAGCTATGTGTGAAAAAAAACCCTAACAACAAATATGGTTGCTTAACTTCTTTAGATCTGCAATCGATAGTTTAAAAAAAATGTTGCAAAAAACTATATCTATGGAGTAAAAGTAGTTAAACAGTGAAAAGAAATAAGAATTATCCATGCATCCAACGGACAAGGAAAGTTATAAAGAATTTTGAATATATTATAACACCTAGGAAGGGAAAAAATAATAATGTTACTAGTCCCCCTCAATAGGATGGGTTCTTGGCTGTCCTCAATGTTTCAGATCTAGAAGTTTCTCTCTAAATGGCATAGAAAAACCAAAATGTGTTGACCTATATGGGAGATCAAGAAGCAAAGAAAGTAGTAGCAGTAATGAGAATGATTAAAGCATGACAATGAAGTGATTAAAGTGAAGAATGAATGGAAAACCCTCCTATTTATAACAAAATATTAGGTTATCCTCGATAATGGCACATAATAAAATATTATTAACCAAGATCTAGATCTAATCACTTGGAATATTTTATTATATTTTTTTGGATGGAAAAGGTATTTAAATTGGTTAAATACCTTTATTTAGAAATAATAATAAAATAAATGATATATTTATCATTTCAAGAATGTGGTTAAGAAATAATTAACAAATAATGATTTGTTTAATTATTTGTAGGTGATTTAGTCAAATTTAACAAGGAATAATAACTAAATAATGCTTTAATTATTTATTCATAGATAAAAATAAGAAAAATAATGATTTATATAATTATTTCTCATAATTGGGATAAATATGACCAGGAATATTATTTAAACAATGGTTTAATTAATTATTCCTAGAGGAAAATAAAATAAATAAAGATTTATTTAATTATTCCTCATGGAGTTTCTTGTTTTAACCAGAAATAACTTAATAAACCATAGTTTATTAAATTATTTCTTATAGGGAAAGAAATTTTACTATGGTAAATTTATTTTTACATGGTGTACTTCGATCCATCTAATTGTAAATGGTTAAATGACCAAATTTTGGTGGAACAGATTTCCCCCAACGTGAAAGTGTTAGGAGCTAATCGTATGACCAAAGTATGTTGTAAGCACACAATCACTAGACATCGAAGGGGAGTCGGAGAGCGAGAGATACATAGACGGATCAAAGTGAGAGAGGAAAATAATTGAGGGGGTGAGACCTACAAATGATATAAGTCTCTTTAATGTTTGGGTACCTGTTCTCAGTGAGGCAAGGGAGGCATACCTATGCTCGTCGAGATGACAAAGTACAAAGAATAATGGTGCACCCATCAAAATGAAACTGAAAAATAAAGTACATGATAAATGGTACATGAAATACTGGCATAAACTAGGCCAGGAAAAAATATAATGGATCCCACATACATACTGCGCCTGGAAAAATATGAGCCAAGACTAGATACAATAATATTTGAGTACATGAGACACAATAACAACCAAAGAAGCCCTATTAAAGAGGAAAGGGCTCTAAAAATATGAATGGATCATCTAAATGATACATTCATGCTATGGGTGTTGCAAGTGGTTGGAACCGAACCCATCAAATCTTCGGAGCTGCATCTGAGGCTGTAGCATAATCTGATGTCATCTAGGCATGTGGGGGCCTACCTAAAGGGCCACACCCTTATGAGGTCTGAAACATCTTACACACACCCGAGAATCACTCGTGCTATTTATTGAATCACCAAACCATCGAGGATATGAATCTCGATCCTGCAATAATGAGTTGAAGCTAAGCGGATGAGAAACAATCAAGTCAAAGGGAAATTATGAGTCCCTTTTCTTGATCCGAGGCATCGAACAAGAATGGAAGCTGGAACCAAGGTACACTGCCCTATAGACCTGTCTTCTGGAAGGAATGTGCTGATGTCGAAAAAAGGAGGTCCAGTGCCATAGGTGAGGCAATGAGGAATCATAAACTAAGGAAAAATGGATTAAGTAAAGTGATTGATGGACTGAAACCAGGGATAATGATGGAATAGGGGATATTGAGTAGAGAACATACGACTTCCCTTGTCAGAGCATAAAAATCATGGATGACCTGGTAGAAAATAACTCGACTCCAGAGGGGATGGGGGATAATATGACTGGAGGCAAAAATGGGAGACATGAGAGAGGGCATTTTGTAAGTAAATCCCCTCTTGGGATAGAGGTGATCCCTCTAGCCCTAGGGTGGGTCTAACAATAAGAGGACATGTTAATGCATTGATTCCTAGTTTATGAATGAAACTGATTCGGGATATATGTCCTACCTTTGTTCCAACGCAGTTGTCGTAGCTATGGCAACAGTCTCCTGATCTTCGTCCCGACATGTCCTGGTCTTTCAGTGGTGGTACTTAGGTGCCTGCACAAGGATCAGAGAGCGATAGTAGCATACTAAAAAATACTTGAATTCATAACTATTTAATTGGTCAAGGATAATTAAATTTATTGTGCAAGATTAATCATATCAAACGCAAAAGGGAACCAAAACATCAGTCATGTATTAATAAGAAGAGATAAAGAGTTTACAACCAAAATATCGTTGATGTTGCAGCCTCCTTCAGCGGGTCCAGTCAAAACATGTCTAAAGCATTCGTCAAGGAATTGGACTTGGCAAGGCAATAAGCCTAGACTCTCTCTTGACAATAGGTCTCTCTCTGATCTATATCACACCGACTATATCAGACTGTTAAGCTATTCAACCATTTCGGCTATTGTAAAAAATGTTCAACTAGCTGCAACTATGTGAGATAGATGTATTTATAGGAGAGGAGGAGGAGGTTGGGATCCCTCATATGGTGGAAGGGAGGCCTTATCATTTGGCAGGTTTCTCAAATGTAGGAAACAAGAAGCCAAAGGAAGATGTTTGACATTATTCAATCGAAAAACCCATGCTGACTCCGCTCACGAAGTGGTTGGGAATGGAAACTTCGCTTCTATTTTAAAAACTTTCTAAAAACAACTCGGCACGGGCAGTCCACTGAGACAGAGCGCCAATGGGCATGAGGCCCAGTGCTAATTTCTCTATGGGCGCGAGGCCATAACTGCCTACTAGCGCTGACCCAAAATCATATGTTTTTTATAGTCTGCTCCAGGAATTGTTAATAGAGGAAATGTTCTTCTCATGGCAAGGGATGCAATGACTCTTTTTGCAAGGCATGACACTACATATAAGTCACATAAATGGTCCTCCAATGTGAGGGATGGGGATCGCGGGGACGATGAAAAAATGTTGTGTAACAGATTCCCCCTAAAGCATGAGGTCCGAGAGAGAGGGAGGAGTGAAATGCTTTACGAGAATGCGTTCAGACCAAACACCGACGTTGGAAGACCTGAAATTACAAGTACAATTGATATATTTGATACATAAACATGTGGCATGGGTGCAACCATCCATAATAGAGTGCATATAAAACTGAGATTCGAGGTATGGACACAACCATCCAGCAAAAAGGATCAATAAATAGACTTAGGCATGGTCACAACCATCCAATCAAAAGAGTCATGCATATAGTCATGATAGACCAAAATATCCGGCAGCCTGAATTTTATTAGACAAAACCCAGGGTCTTTCACTCCATCTTGACCCAAACAAGTACAAATTCAAGCATGCAAATATGTGAGCTGAAGTCGAACATGCAAGAAAGTCACTTGATTACCGGCCAATGATGAAAGCTGTTAACAGGCACGAGAGAAACCACCAATAATGACAATGGCTCTCAAGGTACAACTAGTACAATCCATGGAATTTGAACAGTGATCTGGCATCGAACACCCACAGAGTCACTCGATCGAAGACCAATAAGGAGGACCTATCGTCGAATGTGAAGAAATTTCCATTGAGGCATGCAAGTTTCAAGGTATCGGAAGGGAGTCTCTAGATCGACTTCCTGGATAATGAGCTGAAGTCAATAGGAAGTGACTTGGTTGAAGGAGGGCCATAATGTTTCCCACATCATCGACATGAGACATAGGAATAAGATGATAGTGAATCAGGACCGAAAAGAGGATCAGAGGTCAAAAACTGCAAAGGGAAACTTCTCTTGAAGATATCAGCGACATAACTCCGAATTAGGAAGTATTTGACATCAAGGGATATGAGGTCATGGTGATGTGGAAAAGAGAAGATGAGAGGTAAAAATAGATGACCCAAACCCATGGAGGTAAAAATGATGAAATGAGATGTCCCCAACCCGAGACGAATGAAGATAAATATCATGTTCAACAACGACATACTGCCGAAATGACTAAGAACTGGTTCCATTTTCCCCCACCATTGTTGGCGAGTACACCAATTATTTTTGGAAACAATATTGAAGGGGATAGCATATGCTTGTCATGTAAGTTTGTCCTTAAGACAAATCCATCCTAGTACATTTTATGAGCCCTAGGAAGGAGGAACTCGGTTACGTCATGGTGATGGTTTCTGATGTCATTTAAGTTTTAACGAGTCTGAAAAAGGAAGAAATCGACATATTTTCATGTTTAGAGAGTTTGAAAAGACGCAAAAAAGAAAACTCCAATAGGTCACTTTTTGTAGGTATTATCACAGATTCGAAAAGGTAGAAAACTATGTCTGAGAGAACCTCTTAGTCGTGATATGCTAAGGTATTCCTTTTTCGTAAATAATCTATCCCAGCCTGAAAAAGGGGTAAACGGATATTGGGTAGATCTCGTTTCATAGCCTTTTAACGAGTTCAAAATGACAAGAGTCTCAACAATATTTTCGATTTTCGAGAGTCAGAAAAGAGCTGAAAGATGACTCCAAGGGTGAATTTTTCGTGTTTTTACCAAGTCTGAAAAAGTATAAAATACAACTCGTTACTTCACCATCGTCACGTTGAGGACCTATCGCTACACAAGAGATGCACGTAAAACCCATTTTTTGAAAATAAAATAGCACAATAATCGAAAATATTCTTTAAAACCTAATTAGGGTTCTGAAAAGTTTATAAAATTCCAAAAATGGTAAAAAATAAATTACTTTTCACTTTTACCTCTTGTGAGAAATTTTTACCCTTTTTCACTGCGATTTTGCAGAGCTGACAGTGGGCAATCCAGAAGGCTAATAGTGAATTCTTCTATTCTAGGTAAGAGCTCATATCCTTCCTTGCATTTTAATATCATTTTCATTGCCTGCAACCCATTTTGTAGATCTATGGGGGGATTTTTGTAAAACCTAGTGCACAGCGGTCGGCGCGAGTATCGGGCACGGACTCGCACCAACTAGCCTTAAAATGAAAGGGGGGCACGCCAACCGCGACCGCGATGTTTAGCTTGCAAATTTAACAAGTGAGCCCAATTTAGCCACTTCAAAAGCATATTATTTGACTAATGACAACCATATGGATGTTTTTGCAGGTGTGAAAGAGAAAAATCGTGATCGAATGGAAAGGACGAGAACATAGTGAAGAATATGAGGAAGGCATGGGCAATGTGAGATGTACGGACATTCTCAGTGACTGCGGGCTCAAGAAATTATTCATGGCACCATGTATCAGAGCTCAACTAGAGCTATTGCAGTACTTGATCAGTGTCTGGGACATTGATAAGGAAAGATTAATTATTCACGATCAGGAACTCGAGATTGAATTCTCGGATGTTTACCTCATAGCTAGATTGTCGTAGAGGGGGGAAGTACCAATCCTGACAAGTAATCGGCCCACAATAGAAAACATGAGCATGGTTATCGACATGGTGTGCCGAGGAGCACTGAAAGGATACAAAAGCAGGAAGGTGGATATCCAAACCATTCTCAATCTAGCACTCAGAGTAGTGCTACACACCATAACGCGAGTTGTTGGAGTTTAGGCTCCACATGAGGCCACAAAAACATAGTTACTTGTTGTAGTGGATTGCATGGCACCAACTCTCTACAACTGGTCGAAGGTGGTAACAATCAATATAAAACGCCAGTTGAAAAAATGAAAGAATGGTAAGCTGAAGCAGTTCGGCTAGGGGTCCATCTTGGTACCTTTCATATTGGAACGATTACCAATTTTCCAACGTCAAGAAGTGATAGTTTCGACAACACCATCCCAGGAGCCACAGATGGTCCGTTGGTCGGATTAAATGCCAAGATTAGGGGGCGGTCAACAGATGTCTTGGAGACCGAATTTATTTGAGTGGCTCCGCCGACAGCTGATTTTTGTGGAGGACTGGCCCTATTCTGCCACATAATCTACCAATGATGCGGATCTCCCACTCCTAGCAGGAGAGGATTGGGATGAATTATTGGGTAAGATTCATATTTTATTTTGATGAGTATTATAATTTTTTTTGTTATGTATGTTGTGACATTAATCCATGTATTTGCAGATGTTGGCCTAGAAATACCTGCAGGCATGTCACCAATAGCACAGAGAATTCCTCGTGATTTTGATGTGGCCCCTAATGGTGAGGGAGGCGAGGAGGAGAAAATCATATGCAATTTGGAGGGAATCTCTCATGGGATCCCTGACTATGCAATATTTGATGATGTTCCTCGTGCGTACCAGAGACACACTGCAGGGGTGTCGAACCATGTTCACCGCTTATTGAGGCAGTTCGTATGGGAAGTCATGTGCTATCATGAGCGTCACACCGACTAGACACCTAGGCTTTTATTTCCGCATATTTTTTTGAGAGACATGATGTCTCAGGATGTAACCGAAATAGACATATTTTTGGAACTTATATTTCACGTGGATGCAAACACTCGATATATATATATATATATATATATATATATATTATCCTATATGGATCTTTTCATGTGATGATGATGTTTTTACAAATTACGCAAATGTCTATCTAATACAATATTGGCTATTGTATCAGTTAATGCATTCATTCGTCTAGGAATATGTTGATATGTAATGTAATCAAAATGTATTACCAGTAAATGTACACACAAATAAAACCTTAATATGTGAGGATTTCTAACAAAATAATTCCCATTAAGCTTAAGAACGACAAGCTGTGAGTCTAGGTTAACAATCAATGCAAGAATATCGAGAGCAATGGCCTCGGTTAATAGTTCAATAACAACACTATATTCAGTGACATTATTTGCGGTTCATCCTAGATAGATACCTTGAAGGTATCTCAACTCACCAGCAGGATCATAAATCACCCAAGCTGTTGAAGACAAGTTCTGGGTATTGCGGGAAGCACCATCCGCAAAATCGACATAAGGGGTAATATAACTCTACACAACAAGCGACGAAAAATTACAAAGCACACCAAGTCAAAAATGTAAAAAAATGAAAAACATATATGTACAAAGAAACATGCATGAAAGGCTCATGCATAGTAACTTTTAAGATACAACCCATTTCTGGGTTGATCTAGAGGATGACCTTCATAATCAATTAGCTCATAAGCCCCGTTCTGCAAAACGCACTTAACAATGTAGGGCCCATGCCACATGGGTTGAAATTTTCTTGCCCCCAGCTTATCGTGAGGTTGGTTGTATAGGAGGATGAGGTCGCATTCTATAAAGGAATGAGGGGAAACTGACTGGTCAAAATGAGATTTGATCCACTTTTTCTATGCTTCTATGACAAGAGCAGCAAAGCGGCGAGTTTCATCAAGCCTCTCTAAATATAGAAGACACTCTTCTTCTAGCAAGGTATTAGGTAGAAATTCCATAGCTAGTTTGAGAGAAGGGATTTCAAATTCAATCAGAAGGGTAGCTTCCAGACCATAGACAAGCTGGAATGGAGTGAATCTGGTTGCATCCTTCACTGAGGTTTGGTAAGCACAGAGAGCTGAAAAAAACATGAGATATTAGTTTGATTTGTGAATCCCAATCGTACATTGAAGCATAGTGATGAGAACTTTGTTCACGGCTTCAAATTGGCCATTGGCTTGAGGGTAGTACGGCGTTGAGCTATCGTGACGCAGACCCAACTTGGAAGTCAACTCACCCACCATGTAATGACTAAAATGGGAACCATGATCGGTAACAATGGCTTGAGGGACACAAAACCTAGTAATGACATGATTGAATAGAAAATGTGAGGTTGTTTTACCATCAGCCATAAGTGTAGGCATTGCTTCACCTTCACCTTCGATAGTGGTCGCCTTTCTAGGGTGCACAAGACGAAGATGCTGTCGAACAGGCTTCACACCAGGATAGGTAGGAATCTCATGTACCACTATACTTGGATCGATGCCAAGAATTTCATCGTAAGACCATGCAAAAATGTCACGAAACTCGCAGAAGAGACTAGTATAGACCTGAATCTCATCAGGGGAATAGGTCACCCCAATATGGATGTTATTGACAACCCCCAACTTAGTAAATATGTCGATAGGGATAATTTGTGTGATGTTTCCCAAGTTACCTTCCGCAAAGACTTCATGTGTCAGGATGGTCATTTGAAGTGGAGGAGAAAGAACTTGAGAAGTGAACCTCTCGAGACAAGTAGACATGGCCCCAAGGCTAGGCATGAACAAGGAATGATGACGACTATCATCCCAAGGAGGATCCTCAAGAGACATAGTTTCCACGATGGCCTCATCGGAGGGAAATATCTCTCTTAAGGAATTGGGCGAATCTGAATCACCGAGCCAAGGGTATTGAGAATAAATTTCAAGGGACATAATAAAAGGAGCATGATTGGGAGGTGGAGGATCCGAAGCTGAAATAAGTTCACAATCATAAATCTTGATTAGACTTAATGACATCGAATCTCCAAATGAATCAATCTGCTTGGGTGAAGGGATGATCCACAGATCATAAGACTTGGAGATCATGTTAACCTGAATAGTGTTGGGTGGAGGAAGAGGAAAATGACCCATGAGGGCAGGATATTTGAAGAGACTCAGCCCTATGCTCTCATAAGGCATAGGAATTTGATCTACGTTTGGACGTTGCTCTCAGAATATGAAGAAGTGAAAAAAGACAACTGATCGACAGTGACGATCTTTCCTTCGTGCGGAAATCGCAAAACATGAAAGAGAGTGGAAGAAATGCATAGCATGGCATGAGTCCAACTACGGCCAAGGAGAATATTGTAATTGTGCTTGGCGTCAACTAATTCAACCTCAATGTTAATTCTTTTCCCTTCGAAAGTAATCGATAAACTAGAAAGAACACCAAGAGGTTTAGATTCCCTTCCATCAAACGCTTCTAGAGAATTTGGAGATGAATTTAGAGTTGGAGAACCGATGGCTTTCCAGCAAGCAGATGACATGATGCACGTAGATGCACCCTCGTCCATGACTGCTTGACAGATATTCAATCCATTAATCCCAAATTGGATGATCAGTGCAAGCTGGTGAGGGAGACGTGAGATGAAATTATCTAAGTTGAATGTGATAAGGCTCGAATAAGTGGGATCAACCCCATCGATGGTAGATAACAAAGCCTTTCGTTGAGACAGAAAACTCTGAATTAATTCTAATGTAGACATAGCGGATGGCGCTTGAGCCAAATCTTCAACAATACTGTAATGTTGAGCAACATGGGCATTAGGATTGTAAGAAGACTTACGAATTACACCTTTGGAAGGTGGACGTACAACGGGCTCAGTACTAGGGCTTTCAATTTGAAGAGGGCCAGAAGCAGGTAGAGGAGGAGGACCATTAGCGATATATTTCCCCGCTGCCTGAAACGGTTTGGTGTTATCTTTAGATCGGGTAGCAATAGAAATGGATGCATGATCATTCATCATGAAAACCTGAGAGCCAAATGGGGTAGAGGACTAAGGTTGCTCTACCAACTGAGTCTGCTGTGAAGGAAATGGTTCTTTGAGAATAGTTGGAGTGCCTTTGAGCAATCAACTCACATCGGCTCATTGGGGATAGTCCTTGGTGTAGTGCCCTTCATCACAAATCAAACAAGGGTACTTCAGTTTACATTGCGAACCATCAACAACACGATATTTCTAAGAATCCTATTTCTGGGTATCGCCTTTGTCCTTACCTTTACCCTTATTTTTACACTTGGAAGTTTTATCCGCCGGATTGGCCTGAACAACATTCACTTCCATGGTTTTAATAGAATTTGAGGGTGGCTAAGAAGAAGTATCATTGGAAGGAGTAGATTTTTGCTTCCCAGGATTTGGAGGAGAAGAATTCCAAGAAGTTTGAGATATGGAACTGATGATACCATCGACGGATGGCGTCGCCACTACTTTGGAAGTTCTAGGTTGAGGGGAATCAGGCAAGAGTTCGTATAACGTGCCAGACTGAGAGTACATGATATCAAGGTACTGGGCACAAGCAATGGCTTGTTCCTCAGTAACACATGCCCCCATAGCAATGTCCTTGGAAATCAGAGCAACGAAGGAGGTAGTGAACTAATCATTTAGAATCTGATCGGGAATCTCAAATTTGATCAAGCGACGATGATGCCTCCATTGATGAATATGATCTGAGATACAAGTAGCTCGATCTTGCTTCAAGGATGTGAGAAGGTGTGCCCCGGTTTCATAATAGCCTGGTAACTGAAAGTGCGTGAGAAACGCCATGGATAAAGAGTTGAAATCTTGGAAGACACCGCGAGATAATTTGATGTACCACTTGGCAGAGGCACCAGTAAGAGTCCGTTGGAAAAGATGGAGTCAGATAGAATCGTCAACCCAAGAGTTAGAGGAACACTAAAGGTGGCATGTCATAACATGCACTTGGGGGTCTTCTCCGGACTTTCCCTCAAACTTGGGACAATCACCAGGAATTTTAGTGGGAACTAGAGGCCAATATGGATTATGAAGGATTGGACCATTCGTCAACTTCGACACATTGGGAAATTCCAATGTAGCAAGAAAAGGTAATTTAGTATTGAAATGAATTACAGGTCATTGATAAAGACCAGCATTCGGATTCCACCCAGGTTGAGAGAAATTCTACCCCCATACGTTTTGTCCCAGAGGATTCTGTCCATAGGGGTTATAAGCCTGAAAGTTCTACCCATACGTGGGTTAAGGAAAAGGATAGTGATTTTGAGCATACCATTGAGGTCCTTGCTGAGAAACATATGGATTTTTCTAAGGAATGAAAGCAATGCCTTGAGGTGCATTATAAAACATCTGAGTTTGACTTGGTGGAAGATACCCAATGCCTTGAGAAGCATTGTATACCATCTGAGATTGACCTTGAGGGATGTAAGAAATTCCTTGGGGCACACTATATACAAATTGAGATTGGCCTTAAGAAAGATAAGTGGCACCTTGCAGCTGAACGGGCTGCCCTTGGGGTGCAAGTTGACCCAGATACTAAGGTTGGATAGGCTATCCCTACAGAGCGGTTGGCCTGGATACTGAGGGCCACTAGGTTTCCATTGTTGAAAAGGTTGGCCTAATGGTTGGGACGGGCTAGGTTTCCCCTGAAGACTAGGTTGACCTGGCATAGGACCATAGGGTTGTCCTTGTTGTACAAAATTTTGGCCTTGATGAACGTAAGGTTGATGCTGTTGCACAAAAGGTTGTCCCCGTTGCAAATATATTTTCCCCCAAGGGACATAAGATGCACCCTGTTGAACATGAGATGGACCAGCAGAACCGAAGGGTTGTCCTTGTTGGACTGAAGGTTATCCCTGAAAGTGTTTTCCTTCCAGACTATAAGGTTTTCCCTGCTGAATAAAAGGTTGTCCCTGTAAGGGTTGTCCTTTCAAACCAGAGGGTTGTCCTTGTTGGTAAGTGAACTGACTAGGATCAATCTGAGGCAAATATACGAGATTACTGTACACGTTGTAATGATACAAAGGATTTCCAATAGTTGCTAATTGTTGAGAACCCTGAGGGGTAGAACTCTGCTACTGAGGACCCTGAGAGGTAGAATACTATTGTTGAATGACCAACATATACTCATCAAAGGTATAACCACTAGGAATGGAAGTAGAAACCATAGTTGCACTACAAGTAGGTGGGAATTCCACAGCATGAGGTTGTGATCCACTCATGGCCAGCCTAACAGGTATCATGGGATTGATAAATATAGACCTATGAATAGCAGAAGGCCCTGATGATGACGAAGTCATAATAACAACTGGTGCAGATGAAGACACAGATAGTGGGTTGGACAGGAACAAATGTTACAATCGTCAATGTTATACGAGTTGAGGGTGATGCCCTCGATATCGAGACAACTGAACTTACGAAGGGAGTTTATGTTTCGTACCTTATTGGATTCTGACTCTGCGGACCTAAAATCTCCATCAGCATCAGAAAGAAGTTCTCCAACTCTTAAAGGATAACCTGAATTTGGCACAAAATCGAATGAAACAACAGGCAGATCAACATCGCAGCGAGAGAAGTTTTGATGTAGGAGATTGGGTATTTTTACGGCTATAACCATACAAAAAAATGTCCCTCAAGCAAGCTAAGAAGGATAATAAATCATTGCCAAAGTACTATGGTCCTTACAAGGTGTTGCAAAAGATTGGTACTATGGCATACAAATTGGAGCTTCCTGCTTCTTCATGAGTACATCCAGTTTTCCATGTTTCATGCTTAAAGAAGGTTATAGGTGAAAATATTCCAGTTCAAAAAATATTGCCAGAACTTGATGAGGAAGAAAAAATCATATTGGAACCTGAAGCGGTCATGGAAACAAGAACTCAACAACTACAGAATCGATCAATTTCAGAGTATCTCATCAAGTGGAAGAACTTACCCACTGAAGATTCTACATGGGAGGATGAGAATTTTATACAGAAGCACCCGGAGCTACTCAAGCATTGAGGACAACAATTTTTTGAAGGAGAGGGGCATGTTAGGTCCCTATATCACTAGTATATTCCCTTATTTTTGTTGGTGTAACCCCCTTATTTTTATTATTGTACCCTTGTAACCACCATTTTGTTATTATTGTGCCCTTAAATTATTATTGTTAGGTTGGCTAGGATTACATCGTGGCCCACTAGGATTAAATTATGGCCCCATGGACTCCTATATATAGAAAGGAGGTTTTGTAAATTGTATCATCCAAGAATTGTTCATTTATGTAATGTATTGGAGGTTGCCCCCTCGAAGTGGCTTATTTCTAAGGCGTTGATATCTCTTTTCTTCTATTTTTGGAGCTGGTTACACAACATCCTCATGGTTGGCTTGCACCTTCTAGGGCCTGTACTGTGACTTGGTTTGTAGTTTCCAGAGGGGAAAATTGTGAGCTCGTAGTTGTAGAGGCTGAAATGTTTAAGTTGGCCTAGAGGTTGGATTTTGGCTATTTTTTGGTTGAGGACTGAGACTTGATGATTTAGGATGCAGTTGATATTCTTTGAGCTGACAAACATTATGGTTTTGTGCAGGTATAGCAGAGTTAAAGATCAACTGGCGAGAGAGGGATTTGGATGTGCTTCATGCTAAGGTTCAAGGGGATCAGGTGGTGCGAGGATCACTTGCGAGGTATGGGGTTCTCAAGTTGGCTGAGAACCCACTGATGAGGACAAGTGAGTCCTTACTATCCAGGATAGTTAGCTATTGGGATCCAGACCAAGAGGCCATTATGGTGTAGGGTATGTTATGTCCATATATTACTATTTTAGTCCCTTATTGTTATTAGTGTAGCCCCCTTATTGTTATTGTTATACCCCTGTAACCCAAATATTGTTATTATTGTGCCCTTACATTATTATTGTTACGTCGGCTAGGATTATATTGTGGCCCCATGGACTCCTATATATAGAAGGAGGTTTTGGTCATTTGTAGCATCCAAGAATTGTTCATTTATGTAATGTATTGGAGGTTTCCCCCTCGAAGTGGGCCGTGGCTGATTTATAAGGAGTTGATCTCTCTTTTCTTCTATTTTTGGAGTTAGTTTCATAACATTTGGTATCAGAGCTTTGGATTCTAGGGTTTCACTGCTCCAAACAAGTCATTGTGGAATTTTCACTTAAATTTTTTTCTACGAAGGTTCGAAAGCTGAAATTTTTAGAGCGTGAAGAAGAAATATTGAGGAGCGTCATGGAAAATTTGTATATCTTGGTTTGCAATATTTTCAGAGATATGATCGGTGGAAGTTAGGGATTTTTGCAGCCTCCTGAATTTAACCTAAACAGGTCATCGTGGAATTTTCGCTATAAATTGTTTTCTACAAGGGTTTAAAAGCTGAAATTTTTATAGAGGGAATTAAAAATCTTGAGTGATGTCGTGGAACAATTTCAGATCTTGATTCGCAATATTTTCGGACATACCATCTATGGAAGTTAGAGTTGTTTCAAGCTCCCGAATTTCATCTCAAAGAGGTGACCGTGGGAAAATCGTCATAACTCTCTCTCTAAGCATCAGATTGGAATTCTATAAAAAGTGGCCACAAGTAGATGGATTGAAGTTTCGTTTTTATCAATTTCAGATCCAAAGGAGGAAAAAATGACATGTGGCACGCCGTAAAATTTCTCTCTACTGAACCAGTCCATAATTAGGTCATTGTGGGATATTGGGTATAAATTTTCTTTGAAAAATCAAAATCAGGTCAGACCTGTGGAATTTGAAATAAGATTTAGAGGACTACTACAGGGCCTAATTTTAGATATTGAAGATCTGAAATCGCAGAGATAATTCAGTTTCGATCTCGAGCTCCTAAAAAGTAAGAAAAAGGTGTGTATTTTTTTTCAAATTGCATAAGTGTTGTGTGAAAAATTAGTTTGAATTGATTCCAAGGGCATATTGTAGCATAGATATCAGTATTGGGTTCTAAAATTCCACCTAAAAATAATTAAACAACCATTAAGCCTTCAGAATTCTCTACTATGACTCATGAAGATGAAGAAATGCGACATGACATATCAAAATTACAAGAGCAATTGCACCAAATTTCGCTCTTGCAAAGAGAAACAAAAAATAAGATGGATGGAATGGAAGATGGCATGGAAGATAATATGGATGCCATGGAAGCTAATATGGATGACATGGAAGCTAAGATCGATAAAAAAATTAAATACAACATGTAAAACATGAAGAATGATCTAAAAGAAGACATGGAAGGTTTGAAAAAGTTGATACAAGAAACATTTCCTAATGGAGAAAAGATAGTAGAGGAAACTCATGATGAGAACAAAATAAATGTTAATCACAATTTCATAAACTCTAATTTGGGATGGAAGAACTACCATATTCCAAATATGGATATGGGGAAGTTTGATGGCAAGGATCCCGTAACATGGACACTACAGATGGAGAAATATTTTGATCTCAATAATGTGCAAAACACACAAAGGGTATGCATTGCAACTTTACATTTAGAACAAAATACATTTTTATGGCATCGATGGCTTTGCTCCCATAAAAAAAATTGTCACTTGGTCAATTTTTATGGAGGAAATGATAGCACATTATGAGGGTACGAAAAGCAACACCTTCTTTAGCTAATTGATAAATCTCAAACAAAAGGGTTTAATGGTGGAGCACATTAAGGAATTCCAAAAATTGAATATAAGGGTAACTGATGTTCCAGAGGAACATAGGATTGATGTCTTCATAGGGACTTTAAAGGATAACATACAACATGAAGTTCACATTTGGGAACCCGATTCATTGGAAAAGGCATTCAGGTTGTCAAGAAAAATTGAATGTAAAATTATGACGACAAGGAAGCCTACCACTCACATATATAAATATGGAAGTGTTTCTACTGCTATACTTCCACAACCTACAAGGTTGACACCAAAAAAATTGGAAGAGAAAATAGAAAAAGGGCTTTGCTATAGTTGTGATAGAAAATACACTAAAGGTCATAAGTGTGTTGAGAAGAAATTATTTTACATAGATTGTGAAGAGGAAGAAGAAAATGAACAAGAATCTTCAAAAGAAGAAGATATACACCAGGAACCAACCCTAGAAGA
This sequence comes from Pinus albicaulis, assembly GCA_034641835.2. Lineage (NCBI taxonomy): Eukaryota > Viridiplantae > Streptophyta > Pinopsida > Pinales > Pinaceae > Pinus > Pinus albicaulis. Next base: position 997,059,554 of record CM076582.1, read on the forward strand.
GGAAGAAATGAGTCCAACCATATTGTGTAATGCATAGGTGGGAATTATCATTCCTCAAACTCTCATGATAGAAGGACATATCAAGAAGAAAAAGGTAATAGTGTATATTGATTCGTGTAGTACCCATAATTTTATTCATTGTAAGGTAGCCAATGAATTGAATTGTTTCCTATACCTAGCACCATAATTTTAAGTGATGGTTGAAAATGGAGGAACTATAAATTGCTCTGGAAAATTCCATAATATCAAGCTAACCATGGGGGAATATGTATTGAATATTCCAATGCTTTCCATTCTAATGGGAGGCGCTGATGTTGTACTAGGAGTACAATGGTTACAATCTTTGGGGACGGTAGATTTTAATTTTCAAGAAATTTTATTGAATTTTTTTTTAGAAGGAAAGGAAGTTGAATTACGGGGTATCGCAGGGAAGTCGGGAAAGATAATAAGCTTTAATGTGATGACAAATATTTTGAAGAAATAACAACAAGGTGTAATTGCACAATTATTCTCACTAGAAGTTCCAACATCAAAATCATCTATTTCTGCAGATATCCAAAAATTCTTGGACAATCATTCCAAGGTGTTTGAAACTCCCAACGGACTCCCACCTATTCGTGATCATGATCATGCTATTCATTTGATTCCAGGAAGTGTTCCTCCAAGCATCAGGCTGTATAGATATCCGTATGTCCAAAGGAGTGAAATTGAACGTATGATTGCAAAAAATTTAGAGGATGGTATAATTCAACCTAGTCAAAGTTCTTTCACTTCTCTAGTAGTATTGGTGCACAAGAAGGATGGATCGTGGCACATGTGTCTGGATTATATGGAGCTCAATAAGCTCACTATTAAAGATAAATTTCCCATTCCTGTGATTGATGAATTATTGGATGAATTACATGGAGCAATTTATTTGACCAATTTGGATCTTCGTTCAGGATATCATGAAATTAGAATGAAGACTGAAGATATTCCGAAAACAACATTTCGAACTCATGAGGGTCATTATGAATTTTTGGTCATGCCTTTAGGCCTTACCAATGCACCTTCTACATTTCAAGGGTTGATGAATTCCATGTTCAAACTGTTCCTTAGAAAATTTGTGCTAGTATTTTTTGATGATATACTAATCTACAACACATCTTGAAAGGATCATGTTCAACATGTTGAGAGGGTGCTCAAAATATTACAGGAGAAACAATTATATGCAAAAACATCCAAATTTTTCTTTGGAGTACAAGAGTTGGAATATCTGGGTCATATTGTATCTCATGAGAGTGTTAAGGTAGACCCTAACAAAATTAAAGCCATTAAGGAATGGAAAGTCCCCACAACCATAAAGTAGTTGTGAGGAATTCTCGGGTTAACAGGATATTATCGCAAGTTTGTTAAGAATTATGGGAGAATAGCAGCACTTCTAACAACATTATTGAAGAAAGATGCATTTTCATGGACTCCCAAAGAAACTAAGGCCTTTGAACATATTACAGAGGCAATGTGCCTAGCACCGGTCTAGCTACGCCAGATTTCACAAAAACCTTTATTGTGGAATGTGATGCCTCAGGAAATGGAATTGGTGTTGTTTTAATGCAAGAAGGAAGACCAATTGCTTTTGAAAGTCATCCAATCAAAGGAAATTATTTACATAAAGCTATTTATGAGAAGGAAATGTTAGAAATATTACATGAACTAAAGAAATGACGACCTTACCTAATGGGAAGACACTTCAAGGTAAAAACAGATCATGATATTCTTAAACACTTTTTGGAACAAAGACTATCTTCAGAAGAGCAAAAAAAATGGGTCACAAAGATGTTGGGTTATGAATTTGAAATAATATAGAAAAAAGGGAAGCTAAATGTTGTTGGAGATGCACTCTCAATAAAGAATGAAGAGGTGGAAGCATTGCTTTGTGACATTCCTATTATCCAACCAAATTGGATAACCGAAGAAAGGGATGAATGAAAGAAGGACGAAGAAGTGTGGACACCCATTCAAAAGTTGCAACAAGATCCTAGTACATCTGATACATTTAGTTGGAAAATTGATTCCCTATGGTACAAAGGTTGCTTATATCTTTGTAAGAGTTCCCAACTAAAACAAAATATTCTTTCGGAATTGCACACTTCTCCTTTAGGAGGACACTCAGGATTTTTAAAAACATACCATAGGGTGAAGAAAGAATTTTTTTGGGATAGCCTTAAATTTGATATTCAAAAATTTGTAGCGGAATGTTTGGTTTTCTAGGAAAATAAAGTTTAGACAATTAAGACCCCACGTCTTCTACAACCTTTATCCATTCCAAGTCAACATTGGGAGGATATTTCAATGGATTTTATCGCAGGTTTACCCAAGTCCGAAGGAAAGAGTGTCATCATGGTGGTAGTTGATAGAATTACCAAGTATGCACACTTTTGTGCATTATCTCATCCATCTAAAGCAAGTACAGTTGCTACTACATTTATGGACACGATTCAAAATCTACATGGAAACCCAAAGATTATTGTGAGTGACAAAGATCCCATTTTTACTGGAATTTTTTGGATGGAGTTATTTTCTTGTTTGGGTAATCAACAAGCTCATAGCTCATCTTATCATCCTCAATACGATGGTCAAACTGAGATAGTGAATAAATTTTTGGAAGGATATCTTCATTGTTTTGTATCTGATAAAAAAAAAATGGGTCAAGTGGTTACCTCTCACTAAATGGTGGTATAAAACTTCCTTCCATACTATAGCAAAAATGATCCCATTTATGACACTTTATGGATATCATCCACCATCCATCACATCATATTTAAGAGAAAATTCTAAGGTTCAAGTAGTGGAATATCACATCGAGCATCAACAAGAAGTTCTCCAACTCTTAAAGGATAACCTAAATTTGGCACAAAATCGAATGAAACAATAGGCAGATCAACATCCCAGCGAGAGAAATTTTGATGTAGGAGACTGGGTATTTTTACGACTACAACCATACAAACAAATTTCCCTCAAGCAAGCTAAGAAGGATAATAAATTATTGCCAAAGTACTATGGTCCTTAAAAGGTGTTTCAAAATATCGGTACTATGGCATACAAATTGGAGCTTCTTGCTTCTTCCTGAGTGCATCCAGTTTTCCATGTTTCATGGTTAAAGAAGGTTATAGGTGAAAATATTCCAGTTCAAACAATATTTCCAAAACTTGATAAGGAAGGAAAAATCATATTAGAACCTGAAGCAGTGACGGAAGCAAGAACTCGATAACTACAAAATCGATCAATTTCAGAGTATCTCATCAAGTGGAAGAACTTACCCACTAAAGATTCTACATGGGAGGATGAGAATTTTATACAGAAGCACCCAGAGCTACTCAAGCATTGAGGACAACACTTTTTTGAAGGAGAGGGGCATGTTAGGTCACTATATTACTAGTTTAGTCCCTTATTGTTATTTTTGTAGCCTCCTTATTGTTATTGGTGTACCCCTATAACCCCAATATTGTTATTATTGTGCCCTTACATTATTATTGTTAGGTCGGCTAGGATTGTATTATGGCCCCATGGACTCCTATATATATAAGGAGGTTTTGGTCATTTGTAGCATCCAATAATTGTTCATTTATGTAATGTATTGGAGGTTTCCCCCTTGAAGTGGCTGATTTCTAAGGCGTTGATCTCTCTTTTCTTCTATTTTTGGATCCAGTTTCATAATAGGGTCACAGGATTGAGTTGACCATTCAGGACATCTACTTCTTGACCAGACTCCCGCCACTAGGGGTGGTGGGATATATACATCTGGTATTACTGCTTGGGCGGAACATATCAGAGTTCGTGGAGCACCACTCTAGACCGAATGTTTGTGCTAAGGGCACGACCATTCCGACCGGTGATATAGATAGGCTATAGACACATATTTTCGCCATAGTAGTACTGCAGATCTTGGGCAACCAGGTGTTTCATCACATACATCACTGGGGGGCAGATGATGTTCGTAGAGAGTGTTCCGAGTGGGACCTACTATGGGAGGTCCTAGATGATAATGTCTTCGGTGAAATGAGACTTTTTGATGTGCAAGCTATAGGTGAACCATGATTATGCTTTTGGTATGGTGTTGTGCTTATTCTTCTTTGAGAAGATCCCCACACTTTGACCTGGTGTACAAATCCAGGATGGGGGCCCATGGGAACCCAGAATGCGCTACTAGGGGTAGCTACTGCGGAGAGGAGGAGGTGGGGGAGTAATATAGGTGTTCCGACCTGAGTTATTCACACATTTGGATCATATGCCATTGTACATAGATGACTATCCATACAATGGTATGAAATTTCAGGGGGAACCTGACTTTCCACTTCCGTCAGGTCGAGCATGGGGACCAGATGGTCAGTGAAAGTTTCTATATAGTATGGTTCATTTTTTTTTTTGAGAATATGTATGTGGTACTAATTCGTGACTTTTGGTAGGAAGATATAGCATCGGTGAAGCTGGAAAGGTATATGGGATGACCTGCAGCGCCTGGGGCTGCAAAGTCTAGTGGAGTGAGAGGAGACAAGCGACCTCACTATGAGGCTGTGTTGGAGGAGGTCTGATGCAGGTGTGATCTGATGTTGATTGGTGTATCAGAGCCAGGATGGCATGATCTTGAGGACTAGTACATCGAGGGATGCATAGGGTTACGGTTTGACTGGCGAGGAGTCATCTGGCGCTTGGCGATGGACGGATAGGCAGTTTGGGATCTGCGGGCTGGTGGTGTCGAGCCATTGGCTCGGGACCCTCCAGATAGTGATTATATGTAGGGGCACTTGGTGCCCCCAATTTTGATTTTGTAACATGCTAAGGGCATGTCAGATGTATTTAGAGTAGTGCACTCAAAACATTATGATTTTGTCGATACATAACATGAATATACATATTTTTATATATGACGAGTATATGGTTCACCATATGTTTTATGATTGTCTTGTGTTAAATTCACGTGATAGGTGCCATTATAGAATATTATTTTCAATGCTATCTACATAGTGATTCTACGCTTTAGGTACATGACTAAATGTAATGGTTTCAAATTAATGCACTAAAAGCTTCACTCGTAAATATCTTCTAAAATGACATGGTTATTCACATGATACATGCCATTCAATTGCAATACATGCAACAAGGAATCTAAACGAACATGAAGATGAAGGATGTGATGATCAAGGGAATCGACTAACAAACCTATCATTGCATCATATTAGGCCTGTTTATTGGTGGTAAATCCAATTCATATGCCATTGGAGAGGACTAACGAATGCAAGGGGGTAAAAATGGCCCAAGATGCAGAGGCTATATTCCAGGAGAAACGACTTGCACAGTCGGCATAGCCGATATACGATGTGGATGATGGATCCATCTGAAAGGTGACACAAGAAAACAAATGAGATGATGATTCAAGCTACCTAAATGCATGATAGAAATAAAACACACATGTCAATGGGAGATGTTATGGGTATAATTTCTTGAGGTAGAGTGCATTGTGAGGGTTAGGAAGGAGTTGTCCTTTGAAATCCTCTAGAAGGTATGCCCCCTTTCCCAAATCCTTACTAATGATACAAGGCCTTAGCCATAATGAGTCAAACTTTCCATGACCAAGTACATCATGAGCATGGTCATACAATATAACAAGATCACCTTCATGAAAGGTACGAGGGCGGAATTTTCAGTCATATTGAGCCTTGGTGTGCTTCTTGGTCACTTCGATGGTTTGCAATGCAACACGACGGTGTTCAGAAGCACGCTCAAGCATGATAAGTCTTTGTTATAAAGGTTGGGTGTCAGGGAGAATTTCTATGGCTAGGTGAAGGGAGGGGATTTCACACTCGATCAGTAAGACTACCTCGTCACCAAAAAAAAGGTGGAAAGGAGTAAACCCAATGGCGGTTTTAACAAAAATTATAAAGGCCCACAAAGCAGGGAAGAGCATAAGGTGCCAATTGGTTTTGTGCTTGTTCATCGTCCACTGAAGCATAGTTTTAAGGATTTTATTGACTACTTCAACTTGACCATTACCGTGGGGATAATAGGACGATGAATATTGGTGCTAAAAGCCCAATGGAGAGGATAGATCATGCCATATCTCATCTTTGAAATGTTGGCCATGGTTAAAGAACAATTGTTTCGGAACCTTGAATAGAGCGCTAACATGGTTAAAGAAAAAGAGAGCTATGGTAGTTGCCGTGTTATTGAACGTTGGCATGGTCTTAGCCCATTTAATGAAATAGTAAACCTCCACAATGATATACTTGTGCTTACCAGTAGATGGAGGTCGACACTCCGTAAAGTCAATGGCCCACTTACAGAAGGGACCAAATGATATGACAGGATTGAGGGGAGCAGGTGGATCTCGTGTATTTGGGGTGAATAGTTGGCAATTGGAACAATGTTTGACTGCTTCAATGTAATCACCAAAGAAACAAGGCAAAAAATACCCAGCGTGCATGAATTTCTAGGCAGTAGACAAACTAGAGAGGTGGCCACCAAAAGAACTGCTATGGCAGGCATTAAGGACTTGCTCAAATTCAGCGTGCGTGAGACAATGACAGAGGATAGAATCAACACTGTGACAATAAAGATCATCACCAATGAGAAGATATCGGGGGGCTTGGTGTCGTATACATCGTCGAGCATCATGATCAAGATGGGAAGAAAATTCTAGGTTCATAGATAGGTGAGGATGTCTCCATACCAAGGGTAATCCGAAGTAATGGAAAACATGTTCTCATTGGGTAAATCATCATTAATTGGTGGATCCCACGTGCCAGTAGGAAATTCATAAATGAGTTTAGCAATAGCTAAACCTTTCTTACTCTTGGGTGTGACAAATTCAAGATCAAATTCCTGAAGGATAGAAATCCAATGAGCGTACCTCCCATTGATGATCCGTTGACTCAATAGGAAGGCCATAGGGTTGGAATTGGTCATGACTTTGGTGGAAAGAATAAGGAAATAATGACGAAGTTTTTGGTCCGAGAACTCAACGGCCAAGGCCAACTTTTTTTCATTCGAGTAGGACACAAGGGCTCAAACAAGGTTCTTACTGACATAATAGATAACATGTTTGTTTCTGGTGTCATCTTCCTAAATGAGGACCCCAATGACCGAATGGGTGGTAGCTAAGATGTACATGATGAAATCCCTCTAAAATTTAGGAGGACTAATCAAGGGAGTGGAAGTGAGAGCATGTTTCGGGGAATCAAAAGACTATTGAGTATAGTCATCCCAAACAAATGGAATGTTATATATAAGGATTCTAAGAAACCCATGCGCAGTGGTGGCATAGTTAGGGACGAACTGACGAAGGAAGTTAGCTTTTCCTTGAAGGCCTTGTAACTAGCGGAAGGTAAGCGGAATGGGAAGCTCAAGAATGGTTTGAAATTTGAGGGGGTCAAGCGTTATACCATATTTGGACACAATGAAGCCCAAGAGATGGCCAACGGAAATAAAAAATACACACGTCAGCGGGTTGACATGGATATTATACTTGTGACATTGGAGAAAGACAATACGCAAATCATAAATATGTTGCACTCGATGCCTAAAACGAGCAGTGAGGTTGTCAAGGTAGGCAACGATAATATGAGCCAAATCATAGAAATAGTATGACATGGCCCGCTAGAAGGTTGCTTCGGCATTCTTTAGGCCAAAAGGCATGACCCTATAAGAAAACTTTCCCCACTAACTAATGAACACAGTTTTTAACTGATCAACACAATAGATAATAATATAGTTGTACCCAGAAAAACCATCCATGAAGGATAGAACCTCATGCCCCACACACTCATCAATGATCTGGTCAATAAATGGTGTGGGGAAGTTGTCTTTGGAAAAATATTTGTTCAAGCCGTGAAATACAGTGCAGACATTAACGGGGCCTTGTTTCTTGAGAATAGGAACCAGGTTAGAAACCCAAATGGATTATTCAATGGGATAGATAAAACTAGCCTGCTTGATCTTATCGATTCGGCTTTGATAGCCTCTCGTCTTGAAGGATTAAAGGGTCTCAAATTTTGATGTACATGATTCACATCAGGCCATGTATCAATATGGTGTTCGACAATGGCGAGATCAATTCCGAGAATATCTAAATAGGACCAGGCGAAAACATCACGAAATTCCTTGAATAGCTTAGTGTAAGCCTCAATATATTATGGGGTGCAATGTGCCCCCAATGTAAAGTTTTCTTCTACCCCTGGTATATTAGAAATGTTAATTTTAATGGTAAGAGATATATTGGCCATATTTCCTTCTTCAAATGCATATGGTGTAGGAATGGGATTTCTAAACCAATCAAACTCATCGTGGATGAAGTCTTTAGACTCCACAACATAATGGTCATGGGATTGTTGCAGAAGGAAGTATGCGCGGTGGTGCATATCATCCCAGGGAAATTCAGGGATGGTCATCGATTCTATAATGTCTTCATCAGAATGAAAGATAGGAGGACTGGCAGAAGGGAGACCACATGACATTATAGGGCTACCTACTACATCATCACGAGATATATTATTCACATACGCATCACTACGGAGGGTATACGAAGAGCTAGTAGATCAAACATATACCGATGTTGAGACCAAGGTGTTTTCCGAAGGAGGTTCAACTGAAATAGAAGTGAATGCCCCAGAAAGGTATTCTATCGTGGATATTTTTGGGATATATAAATCACTTATTAAATGACTAAACATCACACATTTAATTATCAATCCAGGGACGTCTTTTTATTCCAATGATAGTTGCACTGTCTGTGCCGATACACTAACCAGAATTAATTTCAAAGAAAAGAAATCATTGCTGAAGCAAATGCTGGAAATAAATCACTCATGTAGAAATAAAATAATCCAGGAGATTGAAACCACACTTCAATTGACTTTTCTAGCTCACCACACAATAAGTACCCAGCTGGTGTCTCTATTATCACATGTGTAACAACATATAAAGTATTGAAATCGAAGCAGATGTATTCTCAGCTGAACAACAACAAAATTACTCTAATTATACATAAACTAAAATAAAATTACATACACACAACTACTTTAATCACTGCAATCCCTGCTAAGAAGGAGGGCCCTTATTCCCTAGTAGGGTGCAGGTGGAGAAGGAACTTTAAATGAAACTAAATAGAATCACACATGTAACAGAAATAACAGGATGATCTGTATTAATCTGAAAAAAATTATAGAGCTGAAACAACGTTGTTCTTTGCTAACCTCTCACTCTCTAGGGCAGAGAGATATATAGTGGTTACATCAAAAAATCCAGGGATAGATCAGTCATGAGAATCTTACAATTCTCATGCTGATCGAAATAGAACTCATACAGTTATAACCACTTCCTAATAAAGTTCTATTTAGAAAATAAAATATTATAATCGGAATTGCCCTCAGGTTGTTATCCCAAAAATACAATGTTAACAACTCCTACAACTATCATAATGAAAACACAGCTGTAGTGCAACCTCCACAGGACATATCAGCCACAATATAGACAAGAGTGGTGAATGGTACAACTGTATCAGCAGTTCGCCAATGAGTCTGTAAGAAAAAATTGTAACAATGGTTTGCCGGCGGGTCTGTAACAGCAAGGTGTAACAACATCTCTTTGTTGTAACAACTCCATCTGAACTGCCCCTATGAACTCAGTGTCCGAGATCTTTGACATCTGAAAGGAAAACACAAAGGCCATCGACCTTTCTCCAAAATTTCACCATTAGTCAGTCATAAAAAGGTATAATAAATTATAATAATTGGTGAATTGGAAAAGTAACGAAAGCAAGGTGAAACAACACAGGTTAAGGTAAAAAGGTAGGAAAAATGGGTAAAGATACTCCCATTGGTTATGGTTATGAAGAAAAATAAGGAAGATAAGTGTAGGAAAAGTGTATAAAGCCAGCATCCAACATCTCCCCCCAACTGAAATTCTTGCATGTCCTCATGCAAACTCATCTCTCATGGGAATATCTTCGGTGCAGGTCGGTGAGATCATAAGAACCAACTATGTCTTCATCTGAAGACCTGTATCCCTGATTGGCCATAAATTACTGTACCTAGGAATCTGACTCATACTTTCTCAATTCGTAATTGGTTTGGTAATCCTCAATGGGAAACAAAATCAAAGGAAACTTGAACTTCAATCCCAACCACAAAGCACCAAGAGATTGTACAGTTTGTGCATAGGCTGGTACATGTGTTACAACCACCATGAAATTCTGGAATGAGAATGGATCTTTCTTCAATAGCTCAGAACTGATGGCTTCAATGCGTTTTAAGCACCCTGTCAAGGCTTGGCTCTTCATCATTGTGAATTTATTGAGGTAGAAATCCACAATTCTTCTTCTATAAGGGGTAGTTGGTTCTTTAATCCCAGGGGTACTCATCATTCTCCTGAATTCTCGTCTTAGCTCAGCAGCCTGTCTTGGTTTTGACCGAACCCATAATGTTGTCTTCTCCTCATTAGTCTCCATATATTTAATGGCCAGATGCCATTCAATCTGATTTCTCATGAAGGATATAAAAGCCCTTAATTTAAGATCTCCCATATAAGAGAATACTATCACAATCATATGCATACTCACATGTTCACAAATAATGTGTTCTGAAACTAGCTTCAAAAAATAGAATAAAAGAGATATCAACACCTTAGAAATAAGCCACTTCGAGGGGGAAACCTCCAATACATTACATGAATGAAAAATTCGTCAATGATACAAATTACAAAACCTCCTTTTTATATATAGGAGTCCATGTGGCCACAATGTAATCCTAGCCGACCTAACAATAATAATTTAAGGGCACAATAATAACAATATAGGGGTTACAAGGGTACAATAATAACAATAAGGGTGTTACACTAACAACAATAAGGGACTATACTAGTAATATAAGGACCTAACATGCCCCTCTCCTTCAAAAAAGTGTTGTCCTCAATGCTTGAGTAGTTCTGGGTGCTTCTATATAAAATTCTCATCCTCCCATGTAGAATCTTCAGTGGGTAAGTTCTTCCACTTGATGAGATACTCTGAAATTGATCGATTCCGTAGCTGTCGAGTTCTGGTTTCTGTGACCACTTCAGGTTCCAATATGATTTTTCCTTCCTCATCGAGTTCTGGCAATATTGTTTGAACTAGAAGATTTTCACCTATAACCTTCTTTAAGCATGAAACATGGAAAATTGGATGCACTTGTGAAGAAGTTGGAAGCTCCAATTTGTATTCCATAGTACCAATCTTTTGCAACACCTTGTAAAGACCATAGTACTTTGGCGATAATTTATTATCCTTCTTAGATTTCTTGAGGGACATTTGTTTGTATGGTTGTAGCCATAAAAATACCTAGTCTCCTACATCAAAACTTCTCTCGCTGCGATGTTGATCTGCCTGTTGTTTCATTCGATTTTATGCCAAATTCAGGTTGTCCTTTAAGAGTTGGAGAACTTCTTGTTGATGCTCGATGCGATCTTCCACTGCTTGAACCTTCGAATTTTCTCTTAAATATGATGTGATGGATGGTGGATGATGTCCATAACGTGCCGTAAATGGGGTCATCTTCGCTGCAGTATGGAAGGAAGTGTTATACCACCATTCAGTGAGAGGTAACCACTTGACCCATTGTGTTTGTTTATCAGATACAAAACAATGAAGATATCCTTCCAAACATTTATTTACTATCTTATTTTGATCATCGGATTGAGGATGATAAGATGAGCTATGAGCTAATTGAGTACCCAAAAAAGAAAATAAATCCATCCAAAAATTCCTAGTAAAAATGGGATCTCTATCGCTCACAATAACCCTTGGGTTTCCATGTAGCTTTTGAATTGTGTCCATAAAAGTAGTAGCAACTGTACTTTCTTTAAATGGATGAGATAATGCACAAAAGTGTGCATACTTGGTAAGTCTATCAACTACCACCATGATGACACTCTTTCCTTTGAACTTAGGTAAACCTGTGAATAAAATCCATTGAAATCTCCTCCCAACGTTGACTTGGAATGGATAAAGGTTGTAGAAGTCCCGGGGTCTTAATTGTCTCAACTTTATTCTGCTGGCAAACCAAACATTCCGCCACAAACTTTTGAATATCAGATTTAAGGCCATCCCAAAAAAATTCTTTCTTCACCCCGTGGTAAGTTTTTAAAAATCCTGAGTGTCCTCCTAAAGGAGAAGTGTGCAATTCCAGAAGAATCTTTGTTTTAGTTGGGAATTCTTGCAAAGATATAAGCAATCTTTGTACCATAAGGAATCATTTTTCCAACTAAATGTATCAGATGTACTAGGATCTTGCTGCAACTTTTGAATGAGTGTCCATACATCTTTGTCCTTCTTCCATTCATCTCTTGCTTCAATTATCCAATTTGGTTGGATAATAGAAATGGCACAAAGCAATGCTTCCACCTCTTCATTCTTTCTTGAGAGTGCATCTGCAACAACATTAAGCTTTCCTTTTTTGTAGACTATTTCAAAGTCATAACCCAACATCTTTGTGACCCATTTTTGCTGCTCTTCTGAAGATAGTCTTTGTTCCAAAAAGTGTTTAAGACTATCATGATCAGCTTTTACCTTGAAGTGTCTTCCCATTAGGTAAGTTCTCCATTTCTTTAGTGCATGCAGTATTGCTAACATTTCCTTCTCATAAATAGGTTTTTGTAAATACTTTCCTTTGATTGGACGACTTTCAAAAGCAATGGGCCTTCCTTCCTGCATTAAAACTGCACCAATTCCATTTCCTGAGGCATCACATTCCACAATAAAGGTTTTTGTGAAGTCTGGCGTAGCTAAGACCGGTGCTAGGCACATTGTCTCTTTAAGATGTTCAAAGGCCTTAGTTGCTTCAGGAGTCCATGAAAATGCATCTTTCTTCAATAATGTTGTTAGAGGTGCTGCTATTCACCCATAATTTTCAACAAACTTGTGATAATACCCTGTTAACCCGAGAAATCCTCACAACTTCTTTATGGTTGTGGGGACTTTCCATTCCTTAATGGCTTTAATTTTGTTAGGGTCTACCTTAACACCCTCGTGAGATACAATATGACCCAGATATTCCACATCTTGTACTCCAAAGAAACATTTGGATGTTTTTTCATATAATTGTTTCTCCTGCAATAGTTTGAGCACCCTGTCAACATGTTGAACATGATCCTTCCAAGACCCGCTGTAGATTAGTATATCATCAAAAAATACTAGCACAAATTTTCTAAGGAAGGGTTTGAAAATGGAATTCATCAACCCTTGAAATGCAGAAGGTGCATTGGTAAGGCCAAAAGGCATGACCAAAAATTCATAATGACCCTCATGAGTTCGAAATGCTGTTTTTGGAATATCTTCAGTCTTCATTCTAGTTTGATGATATCCTGAACGAAGATCCAACTTGGTAAAATAAATTGCTCCATGTAATTCATCCAATAATTCATCAATCACAGGAATGGGAAATTTGTCTTTAATGGTGAGCTTATTGAGCTCCCTATAATCCGGACACATTCGCCATGATCCATCCTTCGTGTGTACCAATACTACAGGAGCAGAGAAAGAACTTTGACTAGGTTGAATTATACCCGCCTCTAACATTTCTGCAATCATACGTTCAATTTCGCTCTTTTGGACGTAAGGATATCTATAAGGCCTGATGTTTGGAGGAACACTTCTGGAATCAAATGAATAGCATGATCATGATCACGAATAGGTGGGAGTCCTTTGGGAGTTTCAAACACCTGGGAATGATTGTCCAAGACTTGTTGGAGATCTGCATAAATAGATGATTTTGATGTTGGAACTTCTAGTGAGCATAATTGTGCAATTACGCCTCGCTGTTCTTTCTTTAGAAGCTTTGTCATGACATTAGAGCTTATTATCCTTCCTGGCTTCCCCGCAATACCTCGTAATTCGAATTCCTTTCCTTCTGAAAAAAATTTCAAGAAAAGTTCTTGAAAATTAAAAGCTACCGTCCCCAAAGATTGTAACCATTGTACTCCTAGTACAACATCAGCACCTCCCATAGGAATGGCAAGCATTGGAATAGTCAATACATATTCCCCCATGGTTAGCTCGATATTATGGCATTTTCCAGAGCAATTTATAGTTCCTCCATTTGCAACCATCACTTGACATTCTGGTGCTGGGTATAGGAAACAATTTAATTCCTTGGCTACCTTATAATGAATAAAATTATGGGTGCTACCTGAATCAATCAACACTATTACCCTTTTCTTCTTTATATGTCCTTCTATCTCGAGAGTTTGAGGAGTGGTAATTCCTGCCAGTGCATTACACGATATGGTCGGATTCATTTCTTCCTCTTCTAGGGGTGGTTCCTGGTGTATATCCTCTTCTTGTTCATTTTCTTCTTCTTCTTCACAATCTATGTAAAATAATTTCTTCTCAGCACACTTATGACCTTTAGTGTATTTGCTATCGCAACTGTAGCAAAGCCCTTTTTCTCTTTTTTCTTCCAATTGTTGTGGTGTCAACCTTGTAGGTTGTGGAAATCTAGGCATAGCAACACTTCCTTCTTTATATAATTGAGTAGTAGGATTCCTTGTCTCCATAATTTTACATTCAGCTTTTCTTGCCAACCTGAATGCCTTCTCCAATGAATCAGGTTCCAAAAGGCAAACTTCATGTTGGATGTTATCCTTTAAAGTACCTATGAAGAGATCAATCCTGTGTTCCTCTGGAATATCAGTTACCCTTATATTCAATTTTTGGAAGTCCTCAATGTGCTGCCCCACTAAAACCTTTTGTTTGAGATTTATCAATTGGCTAAAGAAGGTGTTTTTCTTTGTATCCTCCTAATGTGCTATCATTTCCTCCGTAAAAATTGACCAAGTGACAATTTTTTTACGGGAGCAAAGCCATCGATACCATATAAATGTATTTTGTTCTAAATGTAAAGTTGCAATGTGTACCTTTTGTGTGTTTTGCACGTTATGGAGATCAAAATATTGCTCCATCTGTAGTATCCATGTTACAGGATCCTTTCCATAAAATTTCCTCATATCCATTTTTGGAATATGGTGGTTCTTCCCACCAACATTAGAGTTTATGAAATCATGATTAACATTTATTTTGTTCTCATCATGAGGTTCTTCTACTATCTTTTCACCATTAGGAAACATTTCTTGTATCAACTTTGTCAAACCTTCCATGTCTGCTTTTAGAATATTCTTCATGTTTTCCATTTTCTCATCGATCTTAGCTTCCATGTCATCCATCTTATATTCCATGCCAGCCTCCATGCCATCTATATTAGATTCCATGCCATCTATCTTATATTCCACGCCTTTCTTCAAACCATCCATCTTAGTTTCCACGCCTTTCTTCAACTTTTGAATCTTGCTGCAACTTTTGAATGAGTGTCCATACATCTTTGTCCTTCTTCCATTCATCTCTTGCTTCGGTTATCCAATCTGGTTGGATAATAGAAATGGCACAAAGCAATGCTTCCACCTCTTCATTATTTCTTGAGAGTGCATCTGCAATAACATTAAGCTTTCCTTTTTTGTAGATTATTTCAAAGTCATAACCCAACATCTTTGTGACCCATTTTTGCTGCTCTTTTGAAGATAGTCTTTGTTCCAAAAAGTGTTTAAGACTATCATGATCAGTTTTTACCTTGAAGTGTCTTCCCATTAGGTAAGTTCGTCATTTCTTTAGTGCATGCAGTATTGCTAAAATTTCCTTCTCATAAATAGGTTTCTGTAAATACTTTCCTATGATTGGACGACTTTCAAAAGAAATGGGTCTTCCTTCCTGAATTAAAACATCACCAATTCCATTTCCTGAGGCATCACATTCCACAATAAAGGTTTTTGTGAAGTCTGGCGTAGCTAAGACCGGTGCTAGGCACATTGCCTCTTTAAGATTTTCAAAGGCCTTAGTTGCTTCAGGAATCCATGAAAATGCATCTTTCTTCAATAATGTTGTTAGAGGTGCTGATATTCTCCCACAATTCTTAACAAACTTGCGATAATACCCTGTTAACCCGAGAAATACTCGCAACTTCTTTATGGTTGTGGGGAATTTCCATTCCTTAATGGCTTTAATTTTGTTAGGGTCTACTTTAACACCCTCGTGAGATACAATATGACCCAGATATTCCACCTCTTGTAATCCAAAGAAACATTTGGATGTTTTTGCATATAATTGTTTCTCCTACAATAGTTTGAGCACCCTGTCAACATGTTAAACATGATCCTTCCAAGACCTACTGTAGATTAGTATATCATCAAAAAACACTAGCACAAATTTTCTAAGGAAGGGTTTGAAAATGGAATTCATCAACCCTTGAAATGTAGAAGGTGCATTGGTAAGGCCAAAAGGCATGACCAAAAATTCATAATGACCCTCATGAGTTCGAAATGTTGTTTTTGGAATATCTTCAGTCTTCATTCTAATTTGATGATATCCCGAATGAAGATCCAACTTGGTAAAATAAATTGCTCCATGTAATTCATCCAATAATTCATCAATCACAGGAATGGGAAATCTATCTTTAATGGTGAGCTTATTGAGCTCCCTATAATTGGGACACATGCGCCATGATCCATTCTTCTTGTGTACCAATAATACAAGAGCAAAGGAAGAACTTTGACTAGGTTGAATTATACCAGCCTTTAACATTTCTGCAATCATACATTCAATTTCACTCTTTTGGACATAAGGATATCTGTAAGGTCAGATGTTTGGAGGAACACTTCCTGGAATAAAATTAATAGCATGATCAAGATCACGAATAGGTGGGAGTCCTTTGTGAGTATCAAACACATTGGAATGATTGTCCAAGACTCTTTGGAGATCTAGAGAAATATATGATTTTGATGTTGGAACTTCTAGTGAGCATAATTGTGCAATTACGCCTCATTGTTCTTTCTTCAGAAGATTTGTCATGACGTTATAGCATTATCTTTCTTGGCTTCCCTGTGATACCCCATAATTTGATTTCCTTTCCTTCTGAAAAAAATTTCAAGAAAAGTTCTTGAAAATTAAAATCTACCGTCCCAAAATATTGTAACCATTGTACTCCTAGTACGACATCAACACCTCCCTTTGGGATGGAAAGTATTGGACTATTCAATACATATTCCCCCATGGATAGCTTGATATTATAGCATTTTCCAGAGCAATTTATAGTTCCTCCATTTGCAACCATCACTTGACATTCTTGTGTCAGAGAAATAATTCAATTTCTTGGCTACCTTACAATGAATAAAATTATGGGTACTACCTCGAATCAATCAACACTATTTCATTTTTCTTCTTGATATGTCCTTCTATCTTGAGAGTTTGAGGAGTGGTAATTCCCGCCAATGAATTACATGATATGGTCGACTCATTTCGTCCTCTTCTAGGGTTGGTTCCTGGTGTATATCCTCTTCTTGTTCATTTTATTCCTGGTCTTAATAATCTATGTAAAATAATTTCTTCTTGGCACACTTATGACCTATACTGTATTTGCTATCACAACTGTAGAAAATCCCTTTTGCTCTTTTTTCTTCCAATTTTTGTGGTGTCAACCTTGTAGGTTGTTGAAATCTAGGAGTAGAAACACTTCCCTCTTTATAGAGGTGAGCAGTAGGCTTCCTTGTCGCCATAATTTTACATTGAATTTTTCTTGCCAACCTCAATGCCTTCTCCAATAAATCAGGTTCCAAAATTCGAACTTCATGTTGGATGCTATCCTTTAAAGTACCTATGAAGAGATCAATCATGTGTTCCTCTGTAATATCAGTTATGCTTATATTCAATTTTTGGAAGTCCTCAATGTGCTCCCCCACTAAACCCTTTTGTTTGAGATTTATCAATTGGCTAAAGAAGGTGTTTCTCTTTTTATCTTCATAATGTGCTATCATTTCCTCCGTAAAAATTGACCAAGTGAATTTTTTTTTACGTGAGCAAAGCCATCAATACCATACAAATGTATTTTGTTCTAGATGTAAAGTTGCAATGCGTACCTTTTGTGTGTTTTTCACATTATTGATATCAAAATATTGTTCCATCTGTAGTGTCCATGTTACGGGATCCTTACCATCAAAATTCCTCATATTCATATTTGGAATATGGTGGTTCTTCCCGCCAACATTAGATTTTATGAAATCATGATTAGCATTTATTTTGTTCTTATCATGAGTTTCCTCTACTATATTTCCACCATTAGGAAACATTTTTTGTATCAACTTTGTCAAATCTTCCATGTCTGCTTTTAGATCATTCTTCATGTTTTCCATTTTTTCATCGATGGCATCCATCTTAGCTTCCATGCCAACTTCCATGCCATCCATATTAGCTTCCAAACCATTCATCTTAGCTTCCACGCCTTTCTTCAAACCATCCATATTAGTTTCCATTTTATTTTTTAATGCTCTTTGCGATAGCGAAATTTGGTGCACTTGCTCATGGATTTTTGATATCTCATGTTGCATTTATTCATCTTCATGAGTCATAGTAGAGCCTTATCAAGGATTAATGGGTGTTTAATTCTTTTTAGGAGGAGTTTTAGAACCCAATACTGGTAGCTATGCTCAATAGGCTTTTGGAATCAACTAGAACTGATTTTTCAAGCAAGACTTATGCAATTTGAAAAAAAAATACACACCCTTTTATTTTTTATTTTGAGGAGCTCGATATTGAAACTGAATTATCTCTATGATTTCGGATCGTAAATATCTGAAATTCGGCCTTGAAGTAACCCTCTGAAGCTTCTTTCGAATGCCATAGGTCTAACCTGATTTGGATTCTTCAAGGCAAAGTTATGTCCAATCTCCCACAATGACCCAATTATGGACTGGTTCAGTATAGAAAACTTGTACGACTTGCCACATGTCACTGATTCCTCTTTTTTCTCTAAAATTGATAGAAAAGAAACTAAAATCCATGTAATTGTAGCCACTTTTTACAGCATTCCAATCTGATTCTTAGAGAGAGAGAGTTATGAATATTTTCCCACGATAACCTCTTTGAGATGAAATTCAGGAGCCTAAAAAATACCTAACTTCCACGGATCATATCTCCAAAAATATTGCGAACCAAGCTCTGAAATTGTGTGACACTATTCCTTAGGATTTCAGCTTCGCTATCTAAAAATTTCAGTGTCTGAAACTTCGTAGAAAAATTTTTATAGCGAAAATGCCACGATGACCTGTTTAGGAGCTTGAAAAAAGGCCTAACTTCCACAGATGATATCTCCGAAAATATTGCGAACCAAGCTCTGAAATTTTTAGAAAATCTTCCTCGGGATTTCAGCTTCGCACCCTAAAAATTTCAGCTTCTGAAACTTCGTAGAAAAAACATTATAGCGAAAATTCCACGATGACCTGTTTGGAGCAGCGAAACCCTAGAATCCAAAGCTCTGATACCAAATGTTGTGTAACCAGCTCCAAAAATAGAAGAAAAGAGATATGAACGCCTTAGAAATAAGCCACTTCGAGGAGGCAACCTCCAATACATTACATAAATGAACAATTCTTGGATGATACAATTTACAAAACCTCCTTTCTATATATAGGAGTCCATGGGGCCATAATGTAATCCTAGTGGGCCACAATGTAATCGTAGCCAACCTAACAATAATAATTTAAGGGCACAATAATAACAAAATGGGGGTTACAAGGGTACAATAATAACAATAAGGTGTTTACAATAACAACAATAAGGGGCTATACTAGTGATATAGGGACCTAACATAATTTTTGTATAAAAATAATTCACACAACAAACTTTGCTGCTCATCAAAATCTGCGGCACAGAAAACATCCAAAAACGTACGAGTGGAGGAACATAAATAAGGTCTGTCCTCCATAATGGATTTCAATTGAAACAAGAAGTAACATTCCCACAGAAAAATAGGATAGGATGGAGAAGGCTGCCTACAACCCAACAAGTTGAGGGTGAGATCATGATGTCTCTACTTATCTACGATGAGGTCTCGAATCTGCTCCTGTAATAGCAACAACTGTTATTCTTGTTTCTCCAGAGCTTATTTCTTCTTTTAATCCTCCCACATTTTCTTCAACTTTGCTTCCATCCATATTTCATGTAAAGTGTCTATTTCTCTTTGATGTTCCTTTAGCGAAATCATCCCATCCCGAAGGGATATTGGTTCTTGTTTCCATTTTTGTAACTCAGAAATTAACAGGAGTTTCTCAGAGTTCCATCCCGATATGGGACTCGTCATTCTCCTAAATTCAATACCTTCATCAACAATAGGTGTAACAACCTCTACTTCATGGGGTTGTTCCACCTCTGCCTCTTGTTCTTGTGTAAAAACAACCTCTTCGGTGGGTTCTTGTGTGTCAGCCCCTTTGTTTTTACCTAGAGTCGCCTCTGTGTCCATTGTTGTTTCTTCTACAATAGGAGTGGCCTCCACAGGTTCTTTTGGGTCTGCTTCTAGGTCGATTATTACAGGAGGCTATGCTTTAACTGTTGGTTCTTGTGTAACAACAGTATCATCAGCAGGTTCTTGTGTAACAACCTCCTGCTGTTCTGTTTCTACTTCCAATGGGCTGATATTTTATCTACGGTCATTATATCCCACTGCTGTTAAGTTTTGAAAACATGTCATGCATACTAACACCAGAATTTACCTTCCCTCAGATAATTTCCGCTTCAATTCTTTGGTTTCCTTTCTTAGTTTTTCAATTTCTAAACATAAGGCATTGGTTTCATCCTTACCTGATGAGGAAGGTTGCCTTTCTTCTTCTAAAACTTCTGCTTCCATCTAATTCTCGGCCGTAGGCAAGGGTTCTATAGGTATGCTGACCTTCATTCTTTGTTTTGGTATTCTATCCCCAATTAGTTCATCAATAGGCTTCTTCCCAATCCTAACTCCAGCAAGCCGAGTCTAAGTTTCCTCCTCTGCCTGACTTCCTTCTAAAGTCATGGTCTGTTTCCCCTGGATTGTCCTTGGTATTTTTCTCTTGAATTATTCCCAAGTTTTTCCTTGCTGGCCTAGGGCATCCATCACAATTATCTTAATGAGTCCGTGATTAGTTACGCATGCCTCCGGGTGTGCTGCTATTTTTATTGCTACCGCCATGTGCTTGATGTTTCCAAGCAAATAGAATGGAAGATTGATTCTTTGTTGGTGCCGAAGGTGGTTAAGTAGAGGAAAGTGACAGTTGAACACTATTGTGAATCTCCCTTCGCAAGTGATATATTTGATCAAGCCCAGGGTAACATCTTCCCAAGGACGAGGAAGTGAAAATCTGTCAATTCCTCTTCCTTTCTTCTCCAGTTTCTCTTCCCCTACTAGGAAATCCTCTTTCAAGGAGGGGTCATTGATTTTGCTATTAAACCACCTCTGCCCTTCTACTGGTAATGAAGTTACCCGGGCAATCACCTCTTCCGTCACCTCCACTTGCATGCCTCTTACTCAGGTTTGATTATTGTTCAAGTTCTGAGAAAATTCAATTTCCACTGCCTCGTCTGAGCCTTCAAGCTTCTAGAAAAATTCAACCCATCCAACATCTCTAAATATATGGTAAGCTTCTGGGAAATTCTGGAGAGCATCCATAGAATCCGGCTCATGCCTAGCCACTAATCCACCCATATTTGCTGTTTGTTTCTAAATTTTCTCCTTTATGTTTGACAACACTAGAATATCACTGAGTTTTTGAGTTCACTTCTTTTCTATTCAGTCCTGCTGTAACATCACTGTGTCTCTGAACTAGCTGTTGCACGACATCTCTACTTATCCCAATCAACGAGTTTACAATTAGAATGCAAGGTTTCAGAAGGAGGTTGATGAAAGGTGATGACTTTCACAAATTTACCAAATCGTACCCTACACTAATATTCATAAATGGCTTATTATGGAAAGTGATGGGATTTCTTACACCCACTTTTTTCCAATCGGATTCGGTCATCATTAGCAATTCTGTTATTGATTACGTGTATGTGAATTTAATAGACATGTATGATTACAACCTTTTTGCAATGATTTCAAGTCATATCCCCTCCCCCACTTTAATTGTGACGACCACCCATGGCCATCACAGGAGCATCATTACTTTGCCAATTAATCACCGAATCATTAATGACAATCATTTACATTTTTAACAACATACCTGAGGTGACGTGGAAGAAGAATTGCGTTGAGGGCATCCTACTTGCAGCACTCATGTTGTTGTGTTTAGTCAGCATGGTTATTGTTTTTTATGGAATAAATTACAAAGAACAAGCATTCATGCCTATCGCTTATACACTATAAAAAAGACTTAGAGGGAGGTTATAAAGGAGGTTTTTAGTGTTATAAACTTGGCCAAAATTGTCAAAAAAACATTTTCTACAACATCCGTTTATGGTTATAGAGGTTTTGGTGGAGCTTTTAACGGAAATTCAACACAACTAAAAAAAATGGGTGGCCGGAGGTTATTACGGATGTTTTTTCATTGGTGCGCTACTATGCCTTTAACGCACTGGTGCGTACATGCCGACGGCGCCCCGGGGCTGTGTCAGTCCAACGCACCGGAACATTTAGGTGTAAAACCGCACCGGGTGTAGTGTTGGTCATACAACGCACGAGGCCATTCTAATTGGTCTTGGGATTTGTGCAGTGCCCATAGGTCGTATCAATGCACCGGTGTGCCGTATCACAGAAAGGCACCGAGATTTATAATTTGTATCGGTATTCGTGCGGTGCCCATAGATCGTAAAAATGCACCAGTGCTTATAGATATGTAAACGTCCCAGTGCACAGTATCACACAAACGCACCGATATTGATAACTGGTATCGGTATTTATGCGGTGCCCATAGATCGTATAACGACACCGGTGCGTATAGACACATAAATGCATCGGTGTACAGTTATTGACACACACCGGTTTTCATGTTGTATTTTTTAGAAACATCGACCTGAGATAGTCCAATTATTGTGATTTTTTTTAATTCATTATTCATCAAAAGTCGACACATCTTATAACAATATTCATATTAATTACATTTTTATTAATGCATTTGAATGTGATGTTTGGATTAATTTGTTATATCATATCATAATTATTGTGGTTTTTTAAAATTCATTATTCATCAAAAATCGACACATATAGGATCTGTATATCCTCGACACATACTTTTATTAATCATGGAAAAATATTACATAACAAATTACAGGGGTTTACAAACGTAAACTCTCACTACAATGAAATTAATAAACTAACCTATTTATAAGCTCTATGTTCTAACTTACTTTAGTTATGGATTACTTGGAAAACCAACAAGTGTCCATTTACAATAAATGACCTTCTAACCATTCTACTAACTTTATTTCTATTTTAGAGCCTAGGAAACGAATCTATTCTAGAGTCCTATTTTTACTAACAAAATTTTAATTCTAAGTATCTCTAATATTTATTAAATATTCTAATTTAATAAATATATTTAGCCAAACTTTACATTATTTAATTTATGTATTTTTGGATTTATAATTGCCTTTATGAAAGAGGCTAACATTCCCCCCTTCAAGGATAAATCCAAAATAAAAACGAGGAACCATCTTCCAAGTTCTCAAGTTGATGCTGAAAGAATCTTCAATCTGAAGAGACCATGAGTCAGCTGTATGTTTGAATCATCTCTGAATGTTGCTTGACAACTCCATCAAGTGCCAAGTTGCAAAAGGATCCATCTATCCTTTGCATGAAATCAGCATCAAAATTTTTCTCAAATCCCACTGGCTGAGGATGTCAAAAACAACTCACTGTTGCTTTTGTTGTGCTGAAAACTGTTCACTGCTTCTTTGTTATCGACTACCCACTGGAAAATTTGTCGATGCCCACTGGCTGCTTTTCCTGGTTTTTTCGAGACTTTCAGTCTAACAACCACTGTCAATCTCATTGACATTTCCCCCCCTTTGTCAGCTGAAAGGAGAGACACTTCTCTGGAAAATATTCCTGAACTCCCCCCCTTTAGGTTAGGAGTTTTACACTGGTGTACTCCCCCGTTCAACTGCATGAGAGTACCATCATCTTTTCATTGTTGGCTGCACTATGTGTGATTGTACTCGGGTATAGAACTGAGACAATTTGTTGACTGTGGATGACCATTTCCAAGGGTCGATCCATTCATAATGTATCTTCAATCTGGCTGATTTTTGTAGGTTGCAACATTTTTCTGAGGAATGATTGGGCTTGCCACAATGGCGACAAGGATGGAGATCAAAACACTGATCTTCCATATGACCGGTTCTTTGACAATGAGAACATTTTGGTTGGACTTCAACTTTAGGTTGCGTGCAATTCTGGTTGTCTGCAACTTTGGGTTGCGTGCATTGTTGGTTGTCTGCAACTTTCTTAGAACTTGCTGAGGTGAGCGGTGCAATAAATCCTGCACTGACGAACTTAATTGGCTTGGAATAAGCTGGAATATGTAGGTTGGTGTCATCAGTGACATATCCTAAGCCTCGTCGATTCTTGTTATGTTGAATTTCTTCCCATGGCTTGATGATGGGCTTGGAAGAAATTGGAACTAGAACAACTTCGACACTTGAAGCTGTTGGAATGAATGACTTATCATCTGGATGGTTCAAAAACTTGAAATTATCACGCTTTTCTTGCAATTCAATCCTTTGAAGTTGCGACTCTAGTTGAAGAAACTCAATGGTTTCATGTGTTTGTTGTAGATGTCGTGAAAGATCAGCAAGAGTGTCTTTGATAATGTGCACCATGTCTTCATCACTGGAGATGATCAAATTGTGAAGAATGTTTAACAACTGAATATGTTGTGCCATTTTAACTTAGGCTCTTGAAATCAGGCTCTCTTGTTGTAGATGTCGTTCTTTGAACTGTTTCACTTGATTTTTGTACTTGAAGGACAGGCTCGCTTGCTATGTGACTTGAATGGCACGCTCGCTTGATTTTTTGCTTATTGTGCTTGCTTGGAACACTTGCTATAATTGTAGAATTTTCTCGCTTAAACTCTTGAATTCATGCTCGCTTGATGATGATCGCTTTTTTTTAAGCGCTCACTTGACTTACTTGATGACTTCACACTCACTTGAATGAATAGCCACGCTCACTTGATGTCGATCTCAACTTGCTTGATGGTTTGAACTTGTTTGGTTACTTTGTTGGTTGTTGTAATGAACTTTACTCTGGCTCGCTTGATGGTTTGATATTTGTACTGTCTTGACGCAGATTGCTTGAATGAATAATCACGCTCGCTTGCAGGAGATGTGAACTTGTTGCTTGTTTGATTTAAAAACTCATGCACTCACTTGATTTTGCATAAAGGAAGGGTGTCGAACACTATCGACAATGCACCCAAGAAAGCTTACAATGATTTTAATGATTCACTTGTTCTCTTAAAAATTCATTAACAATGAATTTTTAATGATTCACTTAAAACAATGAATTTGATTACAAGTTCTGAAATGGATTTGCAAGAACGCTGATGTAGAATTTGCTTTGAAATGCATTAACTTGACTAAGTGAATGTTTTGTTTGATGTAGAATGCTAATGGAGACAATCGTTGATTATATGTTGTAGTTACACAAATGCATGTGTTGAGCTTGCAGCTATGTGTTGTGCTTGCTGATATTGAACTTTATGTATGCGATATTAAATGAAAGTATTGATGTGTCATGACTAGACACAAATAAAAAACAACAACATGAAGCCATAAAAAACATGCGCCAACAAAAACACACATTGTGTACCTAAGATCCCCTCATTCAATTTCGGGTGGATCTAGGACACATCAACACCAAAAAATAATGTCTTTATTGAGTATTGAGGTCATCGACCTTTCATCTTTTACAACATTGCCATTGAAGCTTTCTCAAACAATGAGAATCAGACTCTTGCAAATTTTGGAGACAAAAATCTTCAAAAAAACGTGTGCACTGATCGCTCACACCTTATTTCTCCAAAGCACACTTATTTCTCCAAAGATTTCAAAAAAAATCTTATCTCTCCAAATACAAATAGAAACACACCTTATCTCTCCCAAAAAAAAACATCACCCTTATTACAAAATCAATGACAATCTTCACTCTTATGAATCCCTTCACAAAAATAATTTTGCCACTCCCTATCACTCCTCAATCAATATTTAAATAGCCTTTATAATCATGCTTTTACATAATTTCCATTAAAATAATGGAATAAACATTATGAAGTCACTTTATAAAAAACATGATTTAAAAACATGTATTGGCCTTTCATCCGCCTCGGCCCCCACTTTCACTGCTACACCAAGAAACATAAACTCAATCTCACGACTTGTGTATAGGAAAATAAAGTTTGAATTATGGGGGAAGCTCCTCTTCTAAATAAATTCGATCAGAAAAGTTCAACAATTGGCGTGAACCTGGACTCGAAGTATTTCAACACAATTTTTCGCATATGAACGCCTTGTAAAATCAGTAAGGTTGAACTGAATCTGGTTCCATCCCTAATTCAACCTCAAAGGCATCGTACATATGTATGGTTTCACATGGGTTATAGCTTGATAGTTGGAAGCTCTAAATCAGCGAAGATCATTCTTGTCATCCAAGATTTGAATCTCAAATGTGAAATATTTATTCAGATTCTTGAAAATAATCACCAAAAATTGCAGTTTTATACCAGATGTCACAGCAGGATCTTTATAAATTACCATGCAGATTCGAATGCATCCACCATTGGGTTTCCAGACCTTTTGTTCCAGCGTTGGAGAAGTGGTTCAACCGAATTTCTTGCTTCATGGTTTCCATCGAACACGCCATCCATTTCATCGCCAGATGTTGTTGTCAATGCTAGTCATGTTGCTTATGGAAACATTGTTCCGAAATATCTTCCTGGAAAGCTTGGCACCATGGGAAAGGAAGCTTTGCAGGGACATGATGCAGCTGTTGTTGTAGCATTAATTGTGCAACAGGAAGCATCTGCAATGGGGACTCTGGTGAAAATAATGAAAAAGTTTGCAGAATTGTTTTCTGAAGCAGATTCGAAAGCCCCTGATACAACTATAGAATAGTTCCTGGATTTACATTGTCAAACCTTGTAGACTCAAACATTTGCTGGTCAATTTCAATGGAGTTTTCCAAGAACTGGCAGAGCTGGAATCCTACTCCTCATATCCACTGCAGCATTACCGTAGCTCTGATACCACATGTAGATTCAGAAGTGTCCTCGGAAACATAACTTTATTGATCATGAAAAGAGATTACATAACAAATTGCAGGAGTTTAAAAATGTAAAATCTCACTCTCACACTACAATGAAATTAGGAAACTAACCTATTTATAAGCTCTATGTTCTAACTTAATCTAGTTATGGATCACTTGGAAAATCAAAAAGTGTCCATTTACAATAAATGAACTTCTAACCATTCTACTAACTTTATTCCTATTTTAGAGCCTAAGAAACGACTCTGTTCTAGAGTCCTATTTTTACTAACAAAATACTATTTCTAAGTATCTCTAATATTTATTAAATATTCTAATTTAATAAATATATTTATCCTAACTTTACATTATTTAATTTATGTATTTTTGGATTTATAATTGCCTTTATGAAAGAGGCTAACAGACACATATATATCTTATAGCAATATTCATATGAATTAAATTTTTATTAGTTCATTTGAGAACGACAATGGAGAACGCAATAGCGACAATGGAGAATGCAATAAAATAAATTAAAACATATTTTATGATTATATATGTGTGTGTGTGTGTGTGTGTGAATAAGACAATCTTTATCATACAAAATGGGACAGTTATTGGTAACTCTTTGTCTTTCAATTGGGACACTATGTCCATTACATTAAATAAAATGTCTGATTTCAGAGACATATATATTTCAAAAAATAAAATGCCTTGCTTTGATATCCAAACATAGTGATCATCCTTCTTCGCTTGAATTGTTGTCACTGCTAGAGCTACTTCCATGACTTGGGTTATTTTCAAGAATGTTTTGTTCATGGCATTGATTGTTCTCTTCTTCTTCACCTTCCATCTACAAACATAAAAATAAACTGAAATGAGTGTATATGAATTGGTGAAAATAATGAAAATTTCAATATTAAATAATATACATCAATGTAAATCGAAAAGAAAAATGATGTACCATAGAAAAAATTGACTCATAAATTTACACATTCTTTCAAAACCATGTACCATGCCATCTTTCAAAATTTCATCTGTTGGCGCAGTTCCATACTTTGTTTCTTGCAAGTTTTATACCCCATAACAAATCATATATTTAATATAAAAGATGTTTTTGTTCTATTAATTATAGACGGAGCTAAGTAAAACAAGATCAATAGATGCTTACAAATTCCACAATTAAATTCTAATATGCCAACATATACTCACAACCCATATTTAACCCAATTTCAATCAATTCTTCTGATGGTTCTTCTTTCTATGTTAACACCTGTTTAAAGACATTCAATGATGATTTTTTTAAAACAACTTAAAAAATACAAAAATGAAATCTAGTTAAGTTGTTATAAGGAAGTAACAATTACTCACAAACTTAGAGATCAACCATTTTCTTCCTTGTCGTCCTATTTTATGTGCTGAATGGGTTCCATTTTCTTTTCTTTTCTGCAAGAAAAATCTTGAAAATTAATATTTAATGCTAAATTTTTTATTTATTGTACCTAATGATCGAAAAATTCAATGATTACATATTACATTTGAAGCACGTTGTTGTTGTTGGAAAGAACATCTATACATTCGTTCCACTAGATCCCTCAAACTTTTGTAATTTTTTTTCCCCTTTCGTTAACTTCCAGCACCACTCCAGATGAGCTAAGGAGCAATTGATTTTCATTTGTATGTTCTCTTTCTTTTCTTTTCTTAGAAAAACATTATTTTTCTGAGTTGTTGGTCCCTGTACAACATTAAACAGATGTGAATTAGTAGACTGTTTGACACATGTTATCTAATAATTTTAAGTATATTATTAATGATAATTAAAAAAAGAAACTCATATTGGATCGATAGTATTTTTTCATTCACCTGATTCATCCTTTTGCAATTTTTCCATTAAACTTTTACGCTCTTCTGGTCCTAGATCAGAAATAATCATATCGAGCTTCATCATTTTGTGGCTCTGCATGATACACAGTAAACAATACATATTAAAAAATGATATTTTTTATAAAGAATTTACAAAGAACTTGTCTTTTTTTCTTTTCTTGATGTGTTAACAATATTTTTGTTACTTGATCTCTTGTCAGACATTTCTTTATCAATTTGAAACCTGTACCATATCATTCATTAATATATTTATAAATAAATTCTCAACTTTTTAGGTAGAAAATAAATCTCAAGACACCGGTGCGCCTTTCACGAGGTCTGCACCGCCGCCGGTGCGTGGGGATATTAACAACACACCAAAAAATATTATAATACACCATATGGTGCATTGGGTATTGTAAACGCATCGCAAAAAATAGTGTAATAGACCTAACAATGCTTGGGGTATTATAAACGCACCGTAAAAATGGTGTAATATACTGTATGGTGCTTTCCTAGTTAAATGGAGCACCGATGCGCTATTTCAGATTTGGCGCATGGATTTAGAAAAAAAGTTTTCATTTTTTTTACCACAGTACTTTTGCAGTGCACTTTATAATATAGAACACCGGTGCGGTATAGTACGCATGGTGCACCGATAAAGAAAAATGCATTTTTTCAAAAATTTACGCAATGGCCGAATGGATTGGGATTCGACTATGCAATTCGTCCCATGGGTTGGACGTCAATCTAAAATGAAAAACCCTAATTCTAAAATCACAGAAATAGGGAGAAGAAAGGGAAAAAAAAAATGAAGGGTTTAGGGTAAAAATGGATAAAACTGCAGAAAAAAGTAAAAAAAATAATCAAATTTAATCACGAGATGGTTTCAAATTCTATGATACAGGGTTTGAATCACCTAAGGTTTGGTTTTTGATTGTCTGAATACTTCTGTTCGAACGTATTTCGCTACACCACAGTGTCCTCCTGCTCTCTTGCTCCAGGTTTGTCTCCTGCAAATATTTGGCTGAAAATTTGAGCAAAAATAGTGAAATAATGAAAAGTGTTTAGTATTTAAAGAATTATTTTATGAAATTAGATTTTCGCAAATATTTTGCTGACCATTTTTCAAATTGCCGCTTTTTTTTTCACTTAAAGAAAATAGAGTTGTGTTTTTTTATCTACGTTTATTCGTTACCAGTGTGGCAGAGTTGTGACGCACCGGTGCGTCTTATTTATACAACGCATCGGTGCATGTTAGGATGATAAGCGCATTGAACTGTATAAATTTTTCTTTTTTTATATGTAAGATCATAATAAAATAATGATAATTATAAAGTACATGAATTTATTTTCATTATTTTCTAAACTTTATTATGTTACAAAAATTCTTATTATTCTAGATTTGTTATTTTACAATTATTTGCAAATTTAAATATTTTAATAAAATCATTTCACATTAATACAATTAAAATTTTCACATTAATACAATTAAATTTTTCACATTAATAGAATTAAAATTTTACAAATATTTTACATACAATTACAATTAAAAGTACAATTACAATTAGAATTAAAATTAAAATTACTATTTTACATTAATTTCACATACATGAATTACGATTAGAATTAGAATTAGAATTTTAATTTTACATACAATTATATTTACAATTTTACATAGAATTACATTTACAATTATAATTACAATTTTACAAATATTTTACTTACAATTCAATTAAAATTACAATTACAATTTTAGAATTTTACATACAATTACATTTACAATTTTACATAGAATTACATTTACAATTACAATTACAATTTTACAAATATTTTACGTACAATTCAATTAAAATTACAATTACAAATACAATTACAATTTTAGAATTTTACATACAAATACATTTACAATTTTACATAGAATTACATTTACAATTACAATTACAATTTTATAAATATTTTACATACAATTCAATTAAAATTACAATTACAAATACAATTACAATTTTAGAATTTTACATACAAATACATTTACAATTTTACATAGAATTACATTTACAATTACAATTACAATTTTATAAATATTTTACATACAATTCAATTACAAATACAATTACAATTTTAGAATTTTATATACAATTACATTTACAATTTTACATAGAATTACATTTTCAATTACAATTACAATTTTATAAATATTTTACATACAATTCAATTAAAATTAAAATTACAAATACAAATACAATTTTACATACAATTACAGTTTAAATTACAATAAGTACAAATACAAATACAATTTTACAATTTTACATACAATTAAAATTTAAATTACAATTACAATCACGACATAATATTTAATAAATATCATGGTCATTTAATATTAAATTAATTAATAAACATCATCACGATCATGATAACCATCATACAAACATCATATTCTACTAATAAACACATTCAAACATCAAAACAAAATTATATATTAAGATCATCACAACACAAACATCAAATATACATCTCAATATGTCAAATAACTCATGCTATCACATATACACATCTATCTGCAAGCTAAACATTAAATGAACATATCTAACATGACCTAACAATATGCGCCACATCATGATGATCGCCAACATGAAAATTAAGTACAACTGCAACATGAACATAAAATACATGGAACATATGTATATATATATATATATATATATATATATATATATATAATGTTAAAAATATACAGCTGTAATATAAATGTCATGGATTAGGCGCTGGTGGTATTATAACAACATCAATAGAAGTACTACAAGTGAATGCCTGCTCAGTAAAGCTGGGTGCAGCCTCGACAGTCGATGGTCGAGCCTGCTCATGATCATGATCACTAGTACTGATGGATGCATCCGCTGGTGGTAGTACAACATCAATATGAACAGTAGTAGTGGAGGCTTGCTCAGTCAATAGTGCAGCCTCAGCGGTTGATGATCCAGCCTGCTCATGATCATGACTAGTACTGATGGATGTAGTTGCTGACTAGACGTGGTCGATGGTCCAACCTCATCTCCATGATGACTGTCAGATGCTACCAGTGGAGCTTCATGCTCATAAGGTGCGCCATGAGGTGAACGATCATGAGATGCATGTGAGTCGCTGCTCGCGGATTGTCCTGCATGTGCCGCTACTCGACTACGCCTATAGCTACGGACAGTCCTCCTCAGTCACATAACAGTTGTCATAGCTCCTACGACATGCGACATCAGGCCATACATGTCACGCGGCATGCCTCTCCACATCCGTAACAGCCTATCATCAGCCTGTGTGTCTTTGTAATGAGCGGGCCTGATGCCCGCATCAACAATCAATGCACAAATTTGGTTGGCCAAATCCATCCTATATCTGGTCTCAGGTCAACCACGCTTAGCAAAAGGCGGCACCGGTGCACCATGATGAGTAGGAGCATGTCTCTCTGCTGCACCGGCCTCATCCTCATCATGATCATGCTCGGCATCAGCCATATCTTGATCATCATCATCAGGATTCACACCTGGATCATGTGGTGGACCCAACATCTCCTTGCCATCAAAAGAGCCAATGTATGCAAAATATATACAAGTACACAACAATAATTAGACAATTTCATTACACAATTTAATAAAAACAAGTTAATTAAGAACATGTTAGAATAAATATAAATAAAACAGTAATATTACCTCTATCATATGGCGGCTCATCAGCTGTGAAGAGGATGTTGGGACACCCTCGCCAATCTAAGCCAACATAAGGACATGGGACCATAATGAAGCGATGAAGCCCGTCAACACTGGCTAGTA
Source organism: Pinus albicaulis (assembly GCA_034641835.2). Lineage (NCBI taxonomy): Eukaryota > Viridiplantae > Streptophyta > Pinopsida > Pinales > Pinaceae > Pinus > Pinus albicaulis. Next base: position 997,092,330 of record CM076582.1, read on the forward strand.
TGTCCAGTGAATCATGTGATATCCTGGCTGGAAACAAAGTGTCTCCCCTCTTGGGCATCATCTGCCCCCACATGTGCATTCGGGCCTCAAACATTGGCCTACGAGGCTGTCGAACAAAATTAGGTCTCATCTTTGGAAACCTCTCAAAAAATAAACAAAACATCTCTAAAGCAAAATGAAAGTTGACCCTCCCTTGTGCATGAGCACGAAATCTATCTAAGGCCGTACAAAACTGCTGCAAAAAAATGGCAGACCACCTGACAAGTCATGGCTGCTATACTAAAGAATCAACATAATATAAAATCGAGAAACTAATGCGTTTCCTATCACTGGTGTTGTGCGAAATGGTCAAAATGATAAGGGAGAGGTACTACACATCCTGTCTACCAAAAGCACCTATATGTAACTAACTTCCAGGTACCTGAAAATCTGAAGGAGACAGTACATGTGCTCCAATGTATCTTTGGGAGTAAACTAACTGACTCCCTGCTACACAACTAGCTGGCACGTCTAGGAATGAGAGAAAATCCACCCCTCTCCTCGATAGTCCTGTAATAAAATAAATAACCTCCTCAGTGGGTGTGTACCACTGGTCAGGACCAACCTAGAAATCCTGTCGGTGGGCATTCCACCTACGGATAAGATATCTCAAAAACACACTGTGGGCCTTTAGGGAAGTAGCCTCCTCATAGAACTTGAGGAGGCCTACCTGCCTAAGGATATCCTGGGTATCTACAGTAATAGGGCGAGGGTATGCATCTCTCTCCCTCTCTCGGGCCTCCCATTGGCGAATCATGTCATATTGTTCAGCCTGTTGTTACTGTTGTTCCTCCTCTTCTTTCTGAATCATTGCCATATTAAATATTTTTTTTTTATTAAAACAGACATGTATTTATGAATATATATATATATATATATATATATATATATATATATATATATATATATATATATTTTGAAAAAAAAAAAACAGAAAAGTTAGTGCACCATAAAAACCGTCACGCATTGGTCTTGGTGCATCTTAAGAATGTAGAGCATCGGTCCTGGTGCCCCTAATGAAATACAACGCACCAGCCTCAATGCAGCTGTCTCTTTTTCAAGCACTGTTAACTTCATCAAAGTTCATAATAGCGGTGCGCTGACTGAAATATACACCCCGGCGCGTATAGTCATGTCAATGCACCAAATTCATGACAATTACATAGTCGATGGTGCGGTCTTTTACCCGGCCGCACTGTTGACCCTCTCGAAATCCAAAATGCGGTGCACAGACATACACCGAGGTAGATAATTCCGTCAACGCACCGCACTGTGATTCCGTGGTTAATGGTGCGCCTGGATAAATGAGCGCACCGCCTTTTATTTTATTTTATTTTATTTTAAAATTATTTGGGGCGCCTTTCAGTACTGCCCCGGAAACGTTGTAGATACTATTAGCACCAGTGGCGGTGCGAGCCGAACAGCTCCGGCGCACCGTGTGACAATTTTTTTTCTTTTTCTTTTTTAATGGTTATTTTTAAGGTTATTTCAATTTCTAATCCACTAAAAGGCTTAATTATGTAAAAACTAGAAAAATACCTGTACATTTCGCCGTTGAGGAGGCATATTGGCTGTAACCTTTACAAAAGAAAAATTTCCCACCATTTTTCAAAATGCAAGTTGGAGGTTAGTGGCCAATGCAGAGCAGCAGTGCGTGCAATGAGTGCAATGAGAGCACCGATGTCAGGGCGACTCAGACAAGGGGAAATGGCACCGGTGCTTGAGAGCTTTGGAGCACTAAGGAAAGTGAAAACTGAAGTTTTTTGGCCATAATGTTTTTTTCTATTTAACCCTGTTCTGGTGCGTGGGGTTTTATAGGTGCACCGGTACACTTACCTACAACCGCACCGGGCTGTGTCAAAATTGGTGCGTTGTTAATAATTCATCGGGGCGGCTCCCTAACACCACACCAGGCTATGTCAAAATTGGCGCGTTGTTAATAATTCATCGGGGCGGCTCCCTAACACCACACCGGGTTGTGTCAAAATTGGCGTGTTGTTAATAATGCATCGGGGCGGCTCCCTAACACCGCACCAGGATGTTTTAGTTTCGATACGAAATTTTGATGATGCATTGAGGCAGAATATCCGTAAAGCACTGGTGTGGAATAGTCATAAAGCACCAATTTTTTGGCCTTAATATTTTTTTTATGTAACGTTATTCCGATGCATGCGGTTTATCGGCGCACCGGTGCTCTTGGATAAGAACTCACTGGCAGGTTTATGTTTTGGTGCGGTGTTTTATGATGCACCGACACAGAAGAGGTGTGAAGCACCAGTGTGTTACAGTAATAGAAGGCCCCAGATGTGTGTGTACATCGCACAAGCTGTCTGGTGTGCCAATGTCTTGTGCACACCGGTAATTGAGAGCTCAGGAGCACTGGAAAACTGAAAAATCTGGGTTATTTTACCATTTTTTTTTTTAATTTAACCATTTACTTGTGCGCATTGTTTATAGGCGGACCGGTTATGTTTCTTACAAACGTACCAGTCAGTTTGTGTTTTGGCGCGACATTTTATAATGCACCGGCATGGAAGATCTGTGATGCACCGGTGCTATAGAATAATAAGACACACCGGGCGAGTGTGTACGGAGTGCACGATGTCCGGTGTGCCAATTTTTTGGTCTGCACCAGTGCTTTCTCGGTTCCAGAGCACCGGGGCGACGTGTAATGATAAGCGCACCGAGAGGAAACCATCCACAAAACCCTCCGTCCACCAACCTCCTCTAGTAATTTTCCGCCAGAAATGGATGTATGGGGTATTTTTCTGTGGGGTTCCTCAAAAAAATCCGCTAGAGGGTATTTTCCTTGTAGTGATGTGTAACAACCAAGACATCTTTTAAATTATTCTCAAAAAATCATAATAATCAGAAGAAATTTATATAGAAAAGAAAATTACATTAATACCATCATCCTATAACATGGATCAGGAAAGGAAGATGATATTACAGTGAGAAAAACATGGGTGTAATAGCCACCACAAGATTCGTTTTCAACTGTTACTGGTTGTTTGACTACGCCCAGGAAAGGAGTTTTCACAGTTGGATTTATTTTGTTTTTCTTTTATTTTTATTATTTATTTATTTATTTAAACAGGTGTAACATCTACCACAAAGGTGGTTTTCAACTGCTGCACTTATTGGAATGTCAATTTTTAAGGCTGTAGAGGAGAATGTTGACAAATGATTCCTTCGAAGCAGGTTGATGATATAACTATAGACGGTGCCCATTAACTGATAACGACGTCTTAGCACTGTCAATGGTGACCAATTGTATAGTGCCATTGTCAAAGACGATATCCACTTCGTAAGGACCTAGACATCTGGTGTAGAGATTGACTTTGAAATATTTGAACCTTGAGTCATACAAAAGAGCCCAATCTCCTTCCTGGAATTTTTTTTTCTTAATAAACCCATCATTCCATTTGGCTCTTTGCTGTTGGATAATTTATGTCTATTGAAAGGAAGCCAATCGTTTCTCTTCCAACTCATTGAGTTGGTTCAATCTTTGAGTTTGTGCTGTACTCAAATCCAGATCAACCTGCAATACTGTTCTTAATGTCTTTATTTCAAATTATATGGGGAATAAGGGATTATTACCATAAACCAGTTCATATGGTGAGAAGCCTGTAGTATTCCTCCATGTTGTCCTGTAAGCCCATAATACCTCTGGAATTTTCTCAGCCCAGTTTCTTCGGTGGCTGGCTACTGTCTTTGTCAAGATTCCCTCAATAAATTTATTGGTGCTTTCTACTTGACCATTTTCTTGGAGATGATAATGTGTGGTGATTCTATGATGGATTCCATACTTTTCAACCAACTTCTTGATCAAATGAGATGTGAACTGAGGACCCCGATCTATCACTATCTCTCTGGGTATCCCAAAGCGAACAAAAATATCTTGAAACAGGAAGTCTGAAACAACCTGCTTTGTTTCTCTAGTTAATGCCCTTGCTTTGACCCATTTTGTGACATAATCGGTGCAGACCAATATGTATACTTTTTGTTGTGATGAAGGATTGATTGGCCCCACAAAGTCTCAGGCCTGTTTCTTGAATGGTTCTATTACTATCTGAGGTTGTAATAGCATCTCATCTGATTTTAGAGGTTGGCTCATCCTTTGGAAACTATCACATCCTTTCACAAAATTCTTGGCATCCTGGAATATAGTTGGCCAGTAGTACCCTGTTGAGAGTACTTTATTTCCTGTCCTCTTGTTAGCGAAGTGTCCTCCACTAGGTTCCTCATGACAAGCCTTTAGGATCTCAAATACCTCACCTTCTCTAACACATCGCCTAATTTGGAAATCTGGCCCGGTGTGATAGAGATTACCTTCTATCCAGGAGTAGGAAGCACTCTGTTGTATAATCCTCCTTCTTTCCTTGGAAGACAATTGCTGTGGGAATTTTCCTGCAGAAAGGTAATTGGCTATATCTACATACGATGGTGAGTGAGTAGAAATGGAAAAAAATATACTCATTTGGAAAATAATCCCCAGTAGCAGTGAAATCATCACTTATAGTTAATCTAGAAAGGAAATCAACAACTGCATTATCTTTTCCGGGTTTATCTAAAATAGTAATGTCAAATTATTGTAACAACAATAACCATCGTGTAACTCTACCATTAGTAACAGGTTTGTTCATTAAAAATCAAATTGCAGCATGTTCAGTGTGTACAAATACTTGGTACCTAATGATGTAGTGCTGAAATTTGTTGATAGCATGCACTACTGCTAGGAATTCTTTCTCAGTAAAAGTGTAGTTAGGTTATGCTGAAGTTAAGTTCTTGCTGATGTAATATATGGCATAAGGCTTCTTGTCCTCTAGCTGCCCCAAAACAACACCCACAACCATGTCAGATGCGTCTGTAGCAATATGAAATGGAAATTCATATTTTGGTTCTCGTAAAATAGGTGTTGTTGTTACAAAGTTCTTCAACTTTAAAAAGGCATGCTCACACTTTTTTGTCCACAAAAATTCCGCATCTTTCATCAGTAATGAAAATAAAGGAGATGAAATCTTTGAAAAACTCTCTATAAACCTCCTATAGTATCCTACATGTCCCAAAAAAATACATACCTCTTTTGGAGTCTTAGGGGTCGGGATTTTCGAGATTACCTCAATTTTTGCAAGATCTACCTTAATCCCATCTGCTGAAATGAAATGTCCCATCACAATTCCTTCGGTCATCATCATGTGGAATTTTTCCATGCTCAGAGAAACATTAGTTTGTTCACAACATTCCAACACTTTCCCCAAGTTAGCTAATGCTGTCTCAAAGGCATCCCCGTAGGGTGTAAAATCATCCATAAATATTTCAAGACAATCATTCAAAAGATTAAAAAAAAATACCTAATATTTCCTTTTGAAAGGTTGGTGGTGCATTGCAGAGACCAAAGGGAAGGACTCTGTATGAAAAATTACACCATGGAAAAGTAAAGGTTGTCTTGTCTTGATCTTCTGGAGCAATCAATATTTGATTATAGCCACTAAAACCATCTAGAAATGAAAATAATTTTTTTCCAGAAAGAGTATCCAAGACCTGATCAATAAATGGTAAGGGAAAATGATCCTTTTGAGTGGCCTTGTTAATTTCTCTATAATCAACACAGACCCTCCATTTTCCATTCTTCTTCAGAAATATGGCAAGAGGAGACACCCACTGGCTATCAAAAATAGGGTAGGCATTAAGGAGTTTTTGCAATTCTTCTTTTACTATCTCCTTAAGTGCAGGGTTCATTCGGTGCTGAGGTTGTTTAACAGGTTTGCAATATTATTTAAGGTAAATGCGGTGAGTGCATAGGGTAGGATGGATTCCCTTAATATCGGTATAGTCCCATGTAAATTCCTTTTTGTATTTCTGTAACAGTTGTATCAGCAATCTGTTTTATTCAGAAGTCAGGTTAGGATTGATATTTAAACATTTTCCAGGTTCGATTTCAATGGGACAACTGATAGTAAGTGGATTTGTTTTCAAATTTTCAATAATTACATCATATTCCTCACCTTATTCTCCAAAATCTCTAATGGAGGCAACAGGGATTGGATTACTGATAAAACCATTAATAATTTCATCCTTTGTTTCATCCTTAAAGTATTGTGATTTTCCAAGCATGAGAAGAGGTAAGGAAAGATCAAATTTAGGTACAAGTTCATCCCACAAGGGACTATTCAAATCCATATGAGGTTTCGATGGGGGATAAAGATTCAGGTTCTGAGTGGCATGTCCATCTGATATCACCATAGATCCAGAACTACATCCAATATATGCATCTGCAGTGGCTAGCCACGGTCTTCCCAATATTAAAGGATGACACCCTAGATTTGATTTGGTTTATAAGATAAGAAAGTCAGCCGGATAGTTCCAGGAGGCCATAGTGATAACCACATATTCAATCATTCCTTTGGGCTTAACACGAGACCTATCTGCTAGTTCAAGAACTGTAGGTGTAGTTATAAGTCCATGAAGTCCTAGAGAGATGAAGAGGTCTTTAGTCATAACGTTAATAGTTTCCCCTAGGTCAATTAGGGTATTGGTTATAAGATGATTTTCAGTATGGAAAGTCACTGTGAGGTTCCCTAGGTCATTATACTTGGTCAACAAAGGCTGATCAATCATAAGATCGGAAAATTTTCCCAAGACATGGATAGTAGGAGGGTTTTTAGGTTTCCTCCCAGGTCTTTTGACGCATATATCCCTCACTATTTTAGCATATATAGGGACTTCCTTAAGAGCTTGTAATAGCGGAATTTGTACATATAAATTTTGCAGCTCCTTAAGGAATCCAAATTCAGGTTGTAAGACCATCCTAACTTCAGTTAATCATTGAGGGTATGGGGGATTCTGAATGCTAAAAACTAAATCAGCGACCACAGATGTACCAGCCTTACTCGGATTGGCTGTTGTAGGAACAATAGACTTTCCCGATATGGCTGTTACAGGTGTAACAGCTGGTGCTGTATCAACCGTTACATGTGTAACAACTGCCTCATAATCGACCATATCCTTCCTGGGTGATTCACTTTCTTCGATAATAATGGGGGTGTGTTCAGCTCTGATTACTTTCCTTGACCGAAGCTGAACCTCATTAAGTCCAATAGGAGTGATAAGGTAAGTCTGGAGGGTAACCAAAGCATCCATGCTCTAGGATTCCTTATTACTTGGATTGGGATTAGGTTGTAGAGGTAATTGGGGTCAGACAAAAGGTGTAGGATTATGAATAGAAGGAAGTTGTAAATACTATTGTTTCATTGGTATTGGAGGGGGTATTGGACCTTAGCCATTGCCTCTCTATTTCTGACCCCAAGGATTGGGTTATGATGGAGGATATTGCATTGGTGGAGGAGATGGCCACTAGTTCCATGGTGAAGGAAATTGTGTTAAGGAAAGAGTTGGACACTGCCATGGGTATTGTTGACTTTCATAAATACTATTCCAAGGATAAAATAAAGAAAAATATGAAGGCATACCTATGGGTCGTGGCTGCCATGGTCTCTTTGATCTGATAAAATAAGAAGATTGGACATTCTCGCTTGATTCTTGGAGTACTGCCTTGAGTCTAGGCAACTCAGGAAACTGATTTGTAGAGTGCATCAACTCACAGATGTTGCATAGGCTCACACTATTTAGTATGCATTCTATTTCCAAATTTTTATTTTTGCAACGGGGATAGAATATTTCTAAGGCTGCTTCCGCTTCTTCTTGTGCCTTCTTGACTTGTACCATAGTGATTTGGGCAGAGAGAGTGCTAAGGAGATCAGTTTTAAAGTCCTCAAATAGCTTCCAAATCTCTGCTCTGGTTACTCCTCCACTTTTGGACTTCTGTATCCGGAGTGAAGGGTCCCGAACTAAAACTTTCCCCTTGACTAATCCTCTTGAGCTACGAAGGCAAAGCTTCATTATCTCATCAAATATTTCTTGCAATATGTCTCCTTTTCCTATTATATTCAAATGTTCCAGAAATTCATCTCTTAATCCTCTTAAGAATATTGGCTTTAAAATATCCGGATCTAAGTTACTGAACTTAGACCTCTGTAAATTGTAGTGGAATCACTCTAGATAATATTCCAGGCTTTCCTCCTCCTTCTGTGAAATTCTGAAAATTTCGTCCTTTAAATACTTGGTTCGGAAATAGTCCAGATACTTAAAGAGAAAGGCTTCTCTCATATCATTCCATGTTCAAATTGTGCCATCACCCAATCTCATGAACCATCTTAATGCTTCCCCTTTTAGAGTAGAAGGGAATAATTTCAGCTTCTAGGCGTCTGAAGTATAGTCATAACCTCTACACAACACATCAAATTTGAACAGAAAGGTATCAGGATCCTCAACAGCCATCCCTTGAAAGGATGGTAGGGAAGATAAAGGGATGTTATTCATAGGAGCCTCGTCCCGTGTTACTACTATTGGGAATTCAAAAGTAACAAAGCTATCTTCTTTAACATTCTCATCCCCCATGGTTGATTCTTCCTGATAGGATGAACTAGCCTTGGTGTGTACTGGAGATTGACAAATAGAAGGATCAGGTTGTTCGAGGATCAATTGTTTAACAGTACTACCAGTGTCCAATTGATGATCAACTAACTACCATTCCTTAGGTTCCTAATGATCCCCACTGGGCTCTCTGTGTCTTTCAATTCTCAAATCCTGATCAATAATTCTCCACTGCTGTTTTGAATCTGGAGTTTTGATATTAGGATTGGATATGCTATTCGAAGGATGGTGAGGTCCAACCACTGAAGACACTGATGGTATAGGCCTTGATATGGTAGCTGATTTCTATGGTCCTGTCTTCCTATTATCTCTGTATGACATGGACTGTTCCTTCTCTGCCCTTGAAATAAGATCTCCAAAGAATTTTTTCCTCCCCAAATCTGTGCTCTTCTTTTCCTTCTTATGACTCGTCTTTCTTGTAGTTAGTAGAGTGGGGGGTGTTTGTAGATGTTGATGTTTTCCTACCATCACACATGGGCCCTATGCGTATCAATTCATCCCATAAGTGCTTCAGTTTCTACGGTAGTGAGCTCGCTCAAGCTTGTTAGAGCGATGCGCAGGTTCTTCCCTCTCGTCTTATCGCCCAACGACTGTATAGCTGAAGGCACCCTAAAAAAAAACACTTGATATTCAATTCCTAAGTGTCCTAGCAAGACATTAGCAAGCCCACTTAGGCCTGTTAGTGCGATGCACAAATTATTACCTCTCGTCTTACTGCCCGACAATTGTGTTATTGGAGACACTCTATAAAAACACACGGAAATTGCACTTCTTAGAAACAACTCTGATTGATTAGATTGTCACTGCCATCCCTGGAAATGATACCAAAATGTTGGACTATATAAATTACTTATTAAATGACTAAACATCACACATTTACTTATCAATCTAGGGACATTTGTTTATTCCAATGATAGTTGCATTGTCTGTGCTGATACACCAACCAGAAGTAATTTCAAAGAAAAGAAATTGTTGCTGAAGTAAATGCTGGAAATAAATCACTCATGTATAAATAAAAGAATCCATAATATTGAAACCACACTTGAATTGATCTGTCTAGCTCGCCACACAATAAGTACCTAGCTGGTGTCTCTATTATCACATCGGTAACATCATATAAATTATTGAAATCAAAGCAGATGTATTCTGAACTGAACAACAACAACATCACTCTAATGATACATAAATTGAAATACAATTACATACACACAACTACTTTAATCACTGCAATCCCTGCTAATAAGGAGGGCCCTTCCTCCCCAGCAGGGCGCAAGTGTAGAAGGAACTTTAATTGAAACTAAATAGAATCACCCATGTAACAGCAATAACAAGATGATCTGTATTAATCTGAACACAATTACGGAGCCGAAACAACGATTTTCTCCGCTAACCTCTCGACCTCTAGGGCCGAGAGATATATAGTGGTTACATCAGAAAATCCAGGGATAGATCAGTCATGAGAATCTTACGATTCTCATGCTGATCAAAATAGAACTCATACAGTTATAACCACTTCCTAATAAAGTTATGACTAGAAAAATAAAAGATTACAATCGGAACTGCCCTCAGGCTGTTATCCCAAAAATACAATGTTAACAACTCCTACAGCTGTCATAATGAAAACACAGTTGTAGTGCAACCGCCACAGGATAGATCAACAACAATATAGACAAGAGTGGTCAACGGTACAACTGTATCAGCAGTTCGCCAACGAGTCTGTAACAGTAGTGTGTAACAACGGTTTGCTGGCAGGTCTATAATGGCAAGGTGTAACAGCATCGCTTTGCTGTAACACCACCATCCGAACTGCTCCTGTGAACTCCGTTTCTGGGATCTTTGACATTTGAAAGGAAAATACAAAGACCATTGACCGTTCTTAAATATTCACCATCAATTATTCATAAAAAGGTATAATATAGCATAATAATTGGTGAATTTCCAAAGTAACAAAAGCAAGGTGAAACAACACAGGTTAGGGTAAAAAGGTAGGGAAAAGGGGTAAATATACTCCCATTGGTTATGGTTATGAAGCAAAATAAGGAAGATAAGTGTAGGAAAAGTGTACAAAACCAGCACCCAATAGATCTCATGGATGAAGACAGACAGAGAATAGTGACCGAAGGGTCTGTCATCTCGACATCGGGGGGAAGGTATCAAAATGGGTGCATAAATGTTCTTTGGTTCTGGTGAAGAATAACTCACAAGTAGAGGGGTATAGGATCGACTACGAGTGGCCTTTCTTTGGAAAACAACCTCAAGGGTGTCACGAAAGTCATCGATATGGGGACATAGATGAGAATAGTGGCCATAAATATTACACAAAGCACAATAGTGGTTCGTGCGCAATGATTTAAGTTTCTTGGCTAAATCAGGTAAGGTAACATGGACCTTCGAGATGTCAGATTCAGGAAACATCTCATTGACCACATGTTTGAGACAAGGAAGATATGGAAAGTTATGGGTGCCATGCCTAACAACATCACACAAAGAACACAGAGGTGACTACTTTGGAGGCTTATGGGGTGCAGGAGTTGTTTGGGGAGTCTTGTCCTTAGGTTCCTTCTTTTTCGTTTTTTCCCCCTCACAATATGCTTTTGCAATAGGAGTAGGTTCATGTTGAGGTGGCTGAGGCACTAAAGAAAAGGGAGGGGTCATAGCGACTGGTTGAACCAAGGTAAAAGTGGTATATGGTTTGAGCTGACCAGGAGGAGTGTTTGTTGGGGGATCGATGTACCAGATTGGGATCCCTAGGGTCAATTTGGGAAGACTCAATGTAGCCATAAAATGTACCAAAAATACTCTAGAGGGGGGATCTAAAAATGGTATCTGACCAGAGGGATATTGTCCTGGCGGAATGGCTCCCAAATGTTTAAGGCTAGGGGGAACCGTTCTTGGTTGAAAAAGGTTGGGAGGGACATCAGCAGAAGAAAAATTTCCTTGAGGAGAAGGTCTTGAAAGTTGTGTTGAGTAACCAATAGTAGATTGCAGAGGCGCTGACCCTTGGCTGGTCAACGCAGACTGCTTGTGGCTAACCCGAGACCCTCTCATCATGCAAAAACTCGATGAGATGGGGTTAGTGATAAGAGGGGGGGTGGAGGGAATGAACCAAGTAAGGTGGAGTCTTTATAGACTCTTGGTGAAACACTGGTGAGAGTTGTGATTGATTGTTTAACGACCACCAAAGATATGGTAGGCTCAGGGGAGGTCTGTGACTTTGGTTCGTAACATGTCAACTAATTGATGGTGAAGATATTTCCATTGTAAGGAAATCACATATTACTGTGAACTGCAGATGAGACAACTAACATCGCATAGGTATAGCTATGACCCAAGAGGATATTGTAATCCAAGGGGTCATCAATGACTTTAATGTGAATAAAAATAGTCTTGCCCGCAAGTGTGACAGGAAAATTTCGGAACATGCCAAGGGGCTGAGAAGGGTGACCATCCCAAGCACGTAAAGTGATGGTGGATGGGGCTAAGTTAGATGATCCAAGATTATTCCAAACAGAGGCAGATATCACACAGGTGAATGTGCCATCGTCAATGATACATCTCTGAACATTGGCATTACGAATCTTGACTGGTATTTGGAAAGAAATGGATGAAGGTAAAGGGGGATGTTCTGATTTGTCAACATCAAATATGATCAAATGATCATTTGAAGGATCCACAACATCCAAAGCAGAGAGTAAAAATTTTCGTTGGGATGGGCATGACTGGAGGACTTCCAGCATTAACATGGTAGTAGGTCACTCCGCAAGTCATCTACTATACTGTAGGTGTGGGAGGCTTTGGTGGAAGCAACATTTCGGCATAATGGCCCTTTTTGGATCTTTTGAATGACCTATGACTTAGGCTGAGGGATCTGTAAGGGAACATTTGTCGTCGAAGTGGACATTGTGGAAACTTTTGTTTGGGACTCGGTTGTTGATGTAGTGGGTTGCTTTTCATATTGGCGCAACCAGGTCTGAAGGTTGACATCAGCGGTATTGACCTATTCAGAATTCATCATGAGAATTTGGTAATCAAGGGTGCAAAATTGAGGAGGTTTAGGAGCGACCTGACCTTGAGGTGATTGGGTAGAAACATATCCTTGTTGAGGGAAAGGATTGGTGAACACAACCGGTTGAGCTGGCACAATATTTGGAGGAAGTGAAGTGGTGGCCTGTTGTCTTCTAGATGTTGCTTGTGCTTCCCACAACTTGCGTATCTAGGGCAAAAGGAGACAATCATGAGTGTAATGTCCATGGACACCAACACATGAACAAGGCTGGTTCATAAGAAGAGGTTTGTTCTACTTGGGTTGATTACCCTATTGCTTGTTTGTAGTATTAGGCTAGTTTTCTTGGGGTGCATTCAGTTGATTACCTTCGTGCCCTTGGATACCCTGCACTGGTTGGTTCTAGTTTCCTTTCCCATTATTACTTTTCTTTGAATGAGGAGGATTAGTCATGCTTTTCTATGCATACACCTGACCTTGAGGAGGCGGTGACTGTTGTGGCAAAGGTTGAGAGGGCATGAGAGGCTGAGGCGCTGATGCCGGAGGGGTTGGGGCAACAGGCTGTGGATAAGGATAGAAAGGAGGTTAGAAACCATGTGGGCAAACAGGTTGAACAAAATTTTTCCCTGGCATCGGTTGATGCAGTTAGGAAAATGTGTAAGGTGTGCTTTGACCCAGATACATGATGCGGGGAGGGGGATAAGTGTTGGAGGAGCTAGTCTCCCCCTAGGTAAAACCACTAAACATGGGAGGATGAGCATATGGATGTGAAAGAGATCTAATAATAACATCGCTAGTGTGATATTCCCACGGTGCATTGGCACCACCAGGTCTAGGAAGATCTGGTAAAATGGCATAAACATAACCATAATGGGCGTAGATCGAGTCATTATTTCAACGCGACTTGGTGAGCTTCTTCCTAGGTTTGAGGAAAGCGAGATGTGACATATTTACCAATGGAAGGAAAAATTGTTTTGAGAAACCAAATCCATATAGACACAGTCATCGAATGTAGGAGCTCAGCACAAGCTCCTCCTTCTACGCCATTCTTGGACATGGTCAAAAAGGCGAGTTGTAGAAGTTTGACAGAAAGCAGTCAAAAAATCCCTACCAGTATCATATCAGAGAGGTAACTGGAAGTAGGAAAAAAACACTTTAGAAAGAGTGGAATGAGACGCATAATTCTAGTCAACATACTTCGTAGCTTCTCCAGTGAGCATATGTTGGAACAACCGATGGTGACTGGAGTCATCAGTAATGGAATTGGACGAAAACCACATGTGAAAGGAGCAGATGTGATTAGTAGGGTCCTCTCTAGAATTTCCTTCAAACTTAGGGATGTCAAAAGGAAGCTTAGTTGGCATAGCAGGCCAACCTGGATAGTGGAGTATAGGGTCATTGATTAACTGAATCAAATTGGGAAGGCTTAAACCTTCCATGAAAGGGAGAAAAGGAGTAGCCAAAATGGTTCTAGTAGAGGCTCCAACATTAGGGCCAGGGCCACCACCAGCTTAAGGACCTACACCTGCATTGGCGTCTGGCATGATGAAAATATGAGGGTGAGGGGAACCAGGCTCAAAATGAGAGGAAGAACCCGATGAACCAAAATCAAAGTCGGTATGGGGACTCAATGCAAGACTAACTCGAACCCTACGTGGTGGAGTAAGTCTTCCTAATGGAAACTAAGGGTAAAGGCTTTAGAGTCTCTAAGATAAATGCCTTGGGGATGGAATGATGGCAAGTCACAGATGAAACAAAAATGTTGAAGAGTGATAAACAAAGGCTCAGTGAGGCAGATAAATTAATTACGATGTTTATGTATTGGCTTGGCAGTGTAAACAAAGCACTCTTTGCTTTAGGTGTGAGTGTGCGCAAGCCGTGTGTTAATTTTAATTAAGCCAAGATGGTTGTATAAATAAAAATAATAAATTCTGAAGTAATGTAAATAAAACTCAAACGACAATAAAATAAACAACTACATATGCATAAATTCAACCCAATAGAAGGCTTCCCAAAATAACTAGTCTAAAGGGTGGGCGAAATTGACTCAAAACACACAAGACAAAAAAAATATCTAAGGTCTAAGGGAGAGGGATATGATGACTTAGATCTACTGGAAATGACGCCGAAAACAGTAAGAAACTGGAGGGGAAAAATGCCGCAAAATGGGAGGCGAAAGGTTAAAATCCTAACGGAAATAAGGGAACCCTAACGGAAATACTAAACAAAAATCAAGAGGGGGTTTTGGATGGAATAATAACTGATCAAAAGGGACTTTAAAGAAAGATAGATCAAAGCGTGAAATAATGGCTGAAATTGTTGCAAATCTTAGACTACCTACTCAAATTATCCCCTCCTAGAAAGGTGGAAGTGTACTGAAACCCTAGGGGGATTAGTTATGCTTCAAGGAGACAAACTGAGAATATCTAGGCCTAATATGGGTTGAGACAGAGGTAAGACATACCAAAACAGTGCTCTTAGCAAACCCTGACAAACACAAAAAAATTTCAGAAAAAAATTGCAGCTCGCAGGTACTGACCTGTGGGCTATTGAAATCACAGTTTCTAGGTAAACAAGTGTGAATTTTGGCAGAAATTGTAGGTTTTGGCTCAAAAAGTGTGAGTTCCTATTCTTGGACCCTCGGGTGGCAGGTTGTGGAAAATGTTTCGTCTCTAGTGCAGCTGATACCTGTTACCTGCGGAAAACACCCAAAATCACCCGGAAGTTAGAATTTTTACTGTTTTAGGGCATAAAAGTTAAAAAAAAAAACATAAAGAGACTAAAAATAGCTGATTAAAAACCATAGTTATCGAAGATGCTGGTGATGTAGGAATATGAATTACAATAGTGCAGACGCCATTTGTTGACAATAATGTGTAATTAAAAATGCAGTGGAGTCGCCACTTGTTCGCGATAATTCTTAACACAAGTGTACGAAAATAGCTCACTTTAATTGTGTGTGACAAACAACCCTAACAAAAAATATGGTTGACTAACCTTTTTAGATCTACAATCGATAGTTAAAACAAATGTTGCGAAAAACTAGATCTATGTAGTAAAAGTAGTTAAACAATGAAAATAAATAAGAATTGTTCCATGCATCCAACAGACAAGACAAGATATAAATAATTTTGAATATATTATAACACCTAGGAAGGGAACAAAAAGTAATGTTACTAGTCCCCCTCAATGGGATGGGTTCTTGGTTGTCCTCAATGCTTGAGATCCATAAGTTTCTCTCTCTCAATGGTGTAGAAATCCAAAAATGTGTTGAACTCTATGGGAGCTCAAGAAGCAAAGAAAGTAGTAGCAGCGTTGAGAATTATCAAAGAGTGACAATGAAAGTGATAAAAGTGAAGAATGAATGGAAAACCCTCCTATTTATAACAAAATATTCAGTTATCCTCGATAATGGTGCATAATAAAATATTAATAACCAAGATCTAGATCTAATCACTTGGAATATCTTATTATATTTTTTTGGAGGGAAAATGTATTTAAATTGGTTAAATACTTTTATTTATAAATAATAAGCAAATAAATTATTTATTTAAAATTTCAAGAATGTGGTTAAGGAATAATTAATAAATAATGATTTATTTAATTATTTCTAGGTGATTTAGTCAAATTTAACAAGGAATAATAACTAAATAATGATTTAATTATTTATTCTTAGAGAAAATAAGAAAAATAATGGTTTATTTAATTATTTCTCATAATTGGGTTAAATATGACCGTGAATATTGTTTAAACAAGGTTTAATTAATTATTCCTAGAGAAAAATCAAATAAATAAGGATTTATTTAATTATTCCTCAATAGGTTTCTTGTTTTAACTAGAAATAACTTAATAAAATATAGTTTATTAAATTATTTATTATAATGAAATAATTTTTACTATGGTAAAATTGGTCTTACATGGTGTACTTCAATCCATCTAATTATAAATGGTTAAATGACCAAATTTTGGTGTAATAATCAGGTTGCAACATATGGATGCTTGAAGGTTGGGTTGTTGTACATGACATGTAGGTACATCGAATAAGTTGGAAAAACTTGCATATCAGCAAAATACAATTTGTAATTATCAAGTTTTTTTTAAGTTCATAATTATCAAGTTTTATGAACCTTTAAGATTTCATGAGAGAAAAAAACAACACTTTGTATTCCAACAACTTTGCCCAAAACATTTGTGTGAAGAATATATATATATATATATATATATATATATATATATATATATATATATATATATATATATATATATATAAGCTGCCATACACAAACTAAAACCATTCTAGAAAATTTGAAATCAAAACTTCAAAAATAAATATTCAATTGATGCCATAGATAAAAAAGAATCAATTACATAAGTGTGAAACTTGACTAAGGTGTATCGACAAAGACTCTTTTATTTAGAAATTTACTATCCCAATAGCGTGTAATGTATATAGAGTGAATCAAATGGAATACTATCATTGGTTCCAAATTTTCCATTTTTTTAATTTCAATACATTCTCACTACAACCTGCTACTCTTGTCAAATAAATCATGTTATACTAAATCAAGTTCAGGGTACCATAATCAATTGTGCACTCTTGCACCCTTTTAACAAGGCATTTAGAGGTTTGTTAAGTGAAAATCATAGCCTTCAATTGTTGGTATATGCCTTTTTCTTGTCAGTGATGCAAGAAGTTATTCTATGGAGAACATTGTGAAGTAGCTGTTGAAACTAGGGTGAGGTTCTTTGACTCCTAAGACTATAATCAGACAGTAAATATAATTCAATATTTTTTGTGTTTTGGAATGATTGCATACATTATCTAACCCAAAATTTTGTTAGATGACTAGGAGATGAAAAAATAAAAAAGGGAGAGAAGAGGTGACAACGGATAATTACGACAAAGACTTTGAATGGAAAATCAAAATTGCACTGAATGGATTTCCACCTCTAAAGAATCTCTTCTCGTTTTTGTTGATGAACTATTCATGGAGAGCAAAATTATCTCATCATTGTTGCCTCTAATTCTCAGTTCCATTAAACCACCAACAGTAACCACTGCTGAGCACACCAGTCTTGAAATATCATGGTCTTCGTCACCGGTACCATACATGTCCCATCCTCCCCCAAATTTAAGTGTATGTATACTTCATATCTATTAACATAACATTCATGGACTGTTAAATTAATAAAAATGAATCTATTCAAAAAATTTCATAAATATGACACCATATAATATATAATAATAGGGAAAGAATTTTGAGGAAGAACTCAGGAGGTGGGGAGAAAATAATAATAGTTAAAAGTAATCATGTCTCTTCTAAAAAAATTACTAAAAGTAATAATGTCTTCTCTAAAATCGGAGGTTGATCTGGATTTATGCAGGAACGCGACAGAATAAACACATAACCATAAATACAGAGATGCAGCAGAAATAACACTTCATTTCATTAATATCAAAGAACTGAAATTTGCTTACAGACAGAATGGAAATAAAACTAGCTAGGGCGCTGGTAGCTATCTTTGAGAAGAGATGTGGTGGCTACAGGCCTCTGAACTGAGTTACAATGAGGCTCGAGGGCCTATTTATTATTTATAAACAACGGGAAATCCTAAACAGCCAAAACCCTAACCTTAGGAGATGAAGCGCCAAAACTATGGGCCCTGTTTGGGTAAATTGGTGTTTCAACTTCCCAGGGGCATAACTTTGGCATACGATCTCCGTTTGACGCGTACCATACCTCGTTAGAAAGATCTATCCGAGGAATACAAATTTTGAACAAGAAACATGGGTCCATAGAGCCATGCTGCTCTCCATTTTCCCAAAAAACATCATTTAGGGCCTCAAAACGGCTCTGGAAGTTTAGGACTCGAAAAACTGCTAAAAATAGTAAGTTGTACCGAAACTGAAAAAATGAAAGAGACAATGGTGGGGCCCCAAGTGGAATAGGCAAGTGACCACCAATATCCACCTAGATCATTCCTCCCCACTTAGGAAGCAATGGTCCCCATTGCGTTAAGTTCCTCCATGAGATGAGGAAATTTCTGCTGAACTTGGTCCCTGGTGAACCACTTTCCTTGGTGCAGGAGTTGGCCAGCTTTGACAACTCGATACAGTTGGATCTTCTGTTGGCGAGTGTTCTTGATTTGCATTTCCATGATACAATCTGTGGTGGCCTGTTCCGTGCAGTCTGGGTTTAAATTTTTTGGTGTGAGTTTTTCTGCAATGTCCGAGGTGTCCAGTAGAGGTGGGAAGTAAGGACGAAGGCAATCCACATTGAAGACTGGGTGCAGACCAAGGAATGGTGGAATATTGAGCTCGAAGGAATTTTTCCCTACAACCTTGGTGATGGTGTACGACCCATATTGGAGCGGGCGAAGCTTGCGGTGGGGTCTAGTGAGGCGCTCCTTTGCAAATGTAGCCATACTTTGTCACCCAGCTAGAAGTTGTGTGGCACCCGGTGTTGATCATGGAATTGCTTGTACTTGGCATTGGCTCTGTCCAATATATCATGAACCTGTTGGCGGATGTGTTGAATGCGCTCGATGAAGCTACTTGCTTTGTCAACTTCAGACTGGACATGAACTGAATCGGCTTGAGCAGCTGCAAATGGCATGGCTACGTCAATGGGACATAGTGGCTGGAATCCCAAGCCCACCTGAAAGGGGCTATGGCCGATTGAACTGTGGAGGGCCCAATTATAACTATGTTGTACATAGGGGAGGGTCTCGTCCCATGTGCGTGGATGCTTTAAATTGTACATGTGCAGAATGTGTACAATAATTATGTTGACGACCTCTATCTGGCCATCTGTTTGGGGATGGAAAGTTGTGGACTTGGTGAGCTTGGTATCCAACATTGACCAGAGGCTGGACCAAAATGTGCTAAGGAACCTGCTATCCTGATCTGATATGATATACTGTGGAATCCCAAAGTGCACCCACACTCATTCAAAGAAGAGTTTAGTAGTGGCTTCTGCTATGATATTCTTCTTGCAGGCCGCCATAATGGCCATCTTCGAGAATCTGTTGACGACCACGAAAACACAGTCATTTCCCTGCTTAGTAGAAGGCAGGCCCGACATGTAATCCATGGAGATGGATTCCCAAGGTTGACTAGGGGTAGGTAGTGGAGTATATAGGCCTTGCTTCTTGATGGTCGGTTTGGAAATGGCACAAGCAGTGCAGGATCTGATGTGCTTCTCAACATCCTTTCGAAGGTTCGGCCAATAGAAATACTTCTGCAGGATTGCTACTGTTTTCTCGACCCCGAAGTGCCCAGCGAATTGACTGTAGTGTGCTTCCCATATCATCTTGGCAGGCTCACTTGAAGGAACACAAAGGTGTCCCAGGTGACATAAAAGTGCATCTTGGAGGTGAAAATTTGGAACTTGCGTACCCCCTAAGAGTGCCTTGTAAGTGTGGCCGAATTCTGGGTCACTCTCATAGAGAAGTGGCCAATCAAAAGTCTCGTGCCCACAAGAGTTGAGCACGGTGGTGAGCGCCACGATCGGTGGTCGGCTGAGGCAGTCTGCAACATTATTGGTGCTACCCTTCTTGTACTTGATGTTCAAATGAAACTGTTGCAGATATGTGGACCACTTCTGATGGCGATCATTCTGCAACTTCCCTTGTGTCCGTATGAACTGCAGGGGCCGGTGGTCTGTGTGGATGATTGTTTCCTTCCCCAAAATGTAATGCTTCCATTGTCGACAGGCTTGCACAATGGAATACATTTCTTTGTCATAGGTGGGATACTTGCGAACTGTCTCCGACAATGTCTCACTGGGATATGCCACTGGATGTCCCTGTTGAGTAAGAACTGCCCCAATAGCATAGTCAGAGGCATCTGTCTCGATCTCAAATGGCTGCTGCAAGTCTGGTAAGGTGAGCACTGGGGCAGAACAGAGGCGATTTTTCAATTCTTTGAACGCCTTCTGTTGAGGTTCCGACCAAAATAATTTTTCTCTCACTCCTCCTTTGGTGACTTGACTCAAGGGCCAAGTGATATGAGAGAATCCCAACACGAATCTACGGTAGAAATTAGCAAGACCCAGAAAGCTGCGAAGCTCTGTTATAGTAGTCGGGGCTGGCCAATCCCGAATGACTTGGATCTTGGCCGGATCCACATGCACCCCCCTTTCATCAATAATGTATCCCATATATTGAACCTGGGTCATGCCAAACGTGCACTTCTCCAAATTGGCACACAACTTGTGTTGCCGCAGTGTTTGGAGGACTTGTCGGATGTGGTGAAGGTGCTCTTCCCAAGTCTTGCTGAAGATTAGAATGTCATCCAAGTACACCACTACAAATGAGTTGGTGAATGGCCGCAAGATGTCGTCCATCATCCTCATGAAGGTTGCGGGAGCATTCGTCAACCCGAAAGGCATGACCAGCCATTCGAAAAGGCCTTCCTTGGCTTTGAAGGCAGTCTTCCACACATCGGAGGGTTCAATTGGTACCTGGTGATACCCCGACTTCAATTCAATCTTGTTGAAATATTTTGCACCTTTGAGTTGGTCCAGAAGGTCATCAATCCGTGGGATCGGGTACCTATTCTGGATAGTGATCTTGTTCAGCGCCCGATAGTCAATACAGAGTCTCCACGTCCCATCCTTCTTCTGTACCAACACGATCGGGCTCCCATAGGGCGATGAACTTGGTCAGATGTGACCTTTCTGCAGCAGCTCCTGAATCTGCCTCTTGATTTCATCGTTCTCTAGAACAGAGCGTCGATAGATCGGTCCATTGGGTAGCGGTGCACCTGGGGTCAGATCAATCGGGTGCTTGACCTGACAGTGCAAAGGAACCCCTGTGGGTGAGGTGAAGATGTCCCCGTAATCCTCCACAACCTTATCCATTTGTTGTTGTCATGCAGAGGAGCCCTATCTGGAGGTCGTGGCCACAATCTTCTTCTTTCCCTGGGGGCGGATCATCAGGAAAACAAATTTCCTAGTTTGGGAAATGAGCTTACTGCATTGTTTTGCAGTAACCAAAGAGATAGCGGCAGGAGGTGGTACCTTTGGTATCCTGTACAACTTATTTCCCAAAGTAACAATAACAACGCGAGGCCGAGACTCATACACCGCATGACGCTTCCACAAGTATGGTTGTCCTAATAATACATCAGAAACATCAATAGGAGCAATGTCACATAATACCTCATCCGTGAAGGGCTTGATGCTATAGGGAAGGCGGCATTGCTGGCTGACGCGGAGATCTCGTCCTTGGTGAAGCCACCCGATGGTGTATGGATGTGGGTGAGCTATGGTCGGCAAGTCCAACCGCTTCATGGCGTCTGCTGAAATGAGGTTATTTTGGCTCCCATTGTCGATAATGAACTGTACCGGGGAGCCCTTTACCCACATCTAGGAGTGGAAGAGATGTTCCTCCTCCTTTGGATCTTTTGGTTCCTATTTCTGGATCTTCGTAGTGGAAACAGTGGCATTGGGCTCTGCATCAATAATCTGTTTCCCTTTGGCATTCCCCTTGTCATGTTCTGATTCAGAGTCGGAGCATGCATCTGACTCAGAAGCCCTCATCTCGGCCACCAGCGACTGCTTGGCCTGACACTCACTTTTGTTGTGAGTGGAGCTCTTATGGAACTCACACCACTTTCTCGTATCCTTCTTTGGCTTTGCGGTGTTTTTCTTTGCTTGTGGCTTCGACAGGTTGTCTTGAGTCGCCATGCCTTGGCTCTGTCCTTTGTTCTATGGTTTGGGAGCACCTTTCCCTTGCTTTTGATTCGTAGATCCAAAGTCTCTCTTGTTCTGTTTGAATTTACGCTAAATCTTGGCAGCATACCAGTATGCTGTACCAAGCGAGGAGATGTCGAGGAACTCCATTTCCTCTTGAATGTATCTGTGCAGAAAACTGCGATACTTTAGCACCATATGTTTCTCTGAATCTTTGATACCCAACTTGGTGTGCAGGGTATGGAACAGATTCGTTAGCTCATGAACATCTTGATCCCTTTGTTGTCGCAGCGTGGTCCATTGTATGTACTTTTCCTCATAGCTCCCCATGGGATAGTATTGTTCCTTGATGGTGTCTTGGAAAAAATTCCAAGTGGGTATGGCCAAGAATAGAGAGGGTTATGTCTCGTCCTTTTTCTCACAATGGGTTTCCCACTAGTCCTTGACATGGGGGGTAGCTTTGAGGAGTGCAAAAATAATCTTCTCCCTGTCGGAAAAGTCATGAACTGAGAAATATCCTTCTAATAGATTCAACCATCTATCTACAGCATCTACATCTATTTGACCCTCAAATATGGGAATGTCAAAATTTACTTGTACCTTAAAAGGAGTCGCACCTCCAGAGTGGCTGCTAGATGCAGATGTGCCGCCGGTGGGCAACCGTTGAAGGATCTGGGAAAAGTTATCCATCATCGCGTTCCTTTGTTTTTCGAGGGCCTCCTAGAGCAATATTTTGATAGGATCTCCTGCTCCCTCATCTTTCTTTTCGTCCCCCATGGGCGTTCATCGGGGTTTGCGAGGCTGATCTTGCAAAGGTTCCACCAGATCGAGCCCTAAATCCTTATACCCCGACCTCGTTAGGGACATGAAAAGAAGGATCGAGAAAAAGAAAACTGCTCTGATACCACTGATCTGGATTTATGCAGGAACACAACAGAATAAACACATAACCATAAATACAGAGTTGCAGCGGAAATAACACTTCATTTCATTAATATCAAAGAACTGAAATTTGCTTACAGATAGAATGGAAATAAAACTAGCTAGGGTGCTGGTAGCTATCTCTAAGAAGATATGTGGCGGCAAAAGGCCTCTGAAATGAGTTAAAATGAGGTTCGAGGGCCTATTTATTATTTAGAAACAATGGGAAATCCTAAACAGCCAAAACCCTAACCCTAGGAGATGAAGCGCCAAAAGTATGGGCCCTGTTTGGGTAAATTGGTGTTTCAACTTCCTAGGGGCGTAAATTTGGTATACGATATCTGTTTGACGCGTACCATACCTCGTTAGAAATATCTATCCGAGGACTACAAATTTTTAACAAGAAACATCGATTCATGGATCCATATTGCTCTCTATTTTCCGAAAAAACATCATTTAGGGCCTCAAAACGGCTCTAGAAGTTCAGGACCCAAAAAAATGCTAAAAATAGTAAGTTGTGCTGAAACTGAAAAACTGAAAGAGACAATGGTGGGGCCCCAAGTGGAATAGGTGGGTGACCACCAATATCCACTTGGATCAGAGGTCCTCGGTTTGGGGTATTCTTTTTATTTTTTTAATTAGCGTTTTAATGTGCATGTTCTTGTTTACATTTTATCTTTGTTTTTTTTAAGTTCAATATTATAAATTTCATTGGTTAATGCTAAATTAATAGAGGTTAACATGTAAATATATTTCTAAGAGTCTTTCCTTGGTTGATCTGGAGTTCATGAATTTTGCTCAAAATTGAAAGTGATCGAAACTGTATCGAACCTGAGTGACCAGGTAGATCTCGGCATTCTGATTCCGGCGTCGCGAACAGTTTGAAATACCGTTGTCGTATGAGGGAGATATCACGTTATGATGGATTCCCCAAACAACTAAAATTGCCATAGGTTTGACTAGGATGCTCAGTCAACATGCAGGTGTACAGTCAGCAAAACAGGGAATATTCTGATTACATTTTGTTTTCTAAACCAATGATGTTTCACCACGTGGCGCCTTCTGGGTCGTTGATGTGTGTACGTTTAATTTTTTTAAGCCAATGGTTGGGTGACACATGGCCATCCCTGAGGCTGCCACATGTCCCTTGTCCGTTTATGTAAAAATTTTAGGTCCGGGGGGTTCGACCCCGTGACCTCTAAGTGTGCATAAGTCTTCGACCATCTCTGCTATCGGGTGAAGCTTACCCTATAGGGGCGCCAGATATATTTAAGGTTTGAGGCATGCCATGTTGGGGGGGGGCGCTGACAACCCCATTTTTTATGGTCACATATGTTTTAAACTGTGGCACTTAAATTTAATCCAATGGTTCCCAAAATTTTTAACTCACATACGCAGACATTTTACGCCGACAGTTCCGCTATGCAGTTGGGCTCAGTGGTTAGCCTAATCACTAAGTTCGGGGGGTTGGCATGTGGCCACCCTCGCCCCTAACCAAAAAATTTAATTCTACGACTTTATTTTCAACGAGAGGTTTAGCACGCCTAAAAAATCAGAGGTTTATGCCGAATTTAACTGCAGTTAACTCCAATCCTCCAAATTTAGGGGAGGTTTTGTAGGGGACATTGGGAAAAAGCCTAGCCAGGTCAATTTTCAACCAATTTGGGTGAAACAAGAGTCTACCTAAAATAATTTGAGCATTATGGAGCCATTGGTGCAGAGAAAACAACCATTGGAGGCTTGTAAACATATGTATTTGCAGAATTGTGAGCATAATGAAAGATGGAAATGCCATTGGGAGTTGGACCAGCAAATGTAGCCCAGGAGGGGTGAACTGCTTCATCATGCCTATTGTGTAAATCTTATGTGTGGTTTTATTTCTCTATTATACATTTTTTTTTAGTGTTATTTAGGCTTATTTACATGCTTAAAATTCACAATTCCATCTATGTTTCATGGTTAAATTCCTCAAATATTAAGCAAACAAATGGAGACAAATATGTACATGTTTTGTAACAGAAAATACAATAAGCACAACAAACTAATACAGTCCTTTCAAATTAGGTTGGTATTAGAGCAAGAGTTTATTCTCTGGTGTTGTTGTGTGAAAATATTTGTTTAATTGTTTGCAAGTGTTCACATGCTTACTAGGCTCAAGCTTAAGAGAGGAGAAGGCAAATTGGTGGAAAGCAAGAGGGTCTCAAAGTGAGACACAACAAAGGAGCGAAAGATTGCCACATTCTCCACCACCTATTTCACTTCCTAAAGAAGCAGAAGCAGCATTAAGCATGCCTTCAGAGGAAGAAGAAATCCATGAAGAAGTGGATCCCAAAGAGGAAGAAAGAGTGTACAGAAAATAATTTCTTGACTTGACTGAGATGGTTAGAATCCTTTATCAAGAAAGGAATGAGAAGCTAGAAGAAGAAAGATCCAAACTTCACAAGGAAGGACAGGGATCATCAAGATGTCACAATGATGAAGATAAGTCAAAGAAGGGAAATGGAGGAAATGGAGACAGTGGAAAGTCACCATCCTCACCCTCATCATCATCATCCTCTACTTCATCTTCATTACATTAGTTACACAAGTCAAAGAACACTAGTAAAAGTCCTCTTCTAAAACTTGATGTTAAGTTTGAATTTCCAATGTTTGATGGTGAATTCAATGTAGAAAAGCTTGATAATTAGATTAGGAAATTGGAGGTCTATTTGAGAATCCAAAAAATTCATGATGATGATACCAAAATCCAAATATCTTCATTGATAATGGAAGGTGCAACACTTGTTTGGTGGGAAGCCAAGACAAAGGAGGAGATCAAGAAGCATGGTAAGATTATTCTATCATGGACTAATCTCATTTCCGCAATAAAACAATAATTTTATCCATTAGCTCACATGCAGAAAGCCATAATGGACTAGCAAAATTATAAAAAATTGAAAGGACAAAATGTACAAGTTTACACCCAAGAATTTAGGAGAAGAGCTCTATTATTAGGGGTAAATTTGTAGAGCCAAGATACTTTTCTCAAGTACATAGGAGGCTTAGATAGCTAGCTAAGACATACTATCCTCATGTTTAACCCTACAAGTCTAGATGAATTCTATGTACAAGCCACACACTTGGAGGCAAGGGGAAAACAAAACATAGTTGAGAATTAGGAAAAGGAGTTTAAAGGAAAATGGAAGAAAAAGAAGAATGCAAATATCAGGAAAGAGAAGGGAAAATTATTTTGCAAAAACTGTTCAAAAACTGGCCATGATGAAGACCATTGTTGGAAGCTTCATCCAGAATTGAAACCGGAAGCTTGAAGGCCAAAGAGAAAGGAAAAACTATTTCTATAGATGAACAAGACTTAGGGTCAGATTCAGGAGATGAAACAAAAATTATAGCCATGGGACTAAAGAACATGAAGGGGAAATAAATTGAAACTAAACCCAGTACTAGTACATCAAACAGTCACATACAAGCTCCAAATGAAGAAGAGAGAATTCAACTGTTTCATGTGAGGGTCATATCCAAACATACCAATATTGACACATTTTTTGACAATGGGTCACAAGAAAACTTAATCTCTGAAGACTTGGTCAAGAAAATTAATCTTGAGACCATTCCACATCCAAAACCATATCCACTTGGTTGGATTTGAAAGGATGAAAATTTACAAGTTTCATAGAACTGCATATTGCGGTTTGCAATAATTGTACATTTTGTTGACACAGTTGAATTAGATGTGGTTCCACTTGACATAATGGGTATGGTGTTGGGCATTCCTTACTTGTATGATAGGAAAATGATCTTCCATCGCCATGAGAACAAATACCATTTATTCAAAGATGGAAAGGATTATATTGTGAGAGCTCATCACAAGAAACTGGATACTTCTTTAGTTAATGCGGGGCAAATGAAGAGGCTATTCAGTGCAAGCCAAAACTTGACATTGATGATGGTAAAACAAAGATATGTTTTTCATCATACTTTTCAAACAAATATTAATATATGTAATGAGTTCTTTCAGATTTAAAATGGGTTGTCTTTGAAAGAAGGTGACAAGAAATTGTAGCAGTCAAAATTGGTCTTGAACGGTGTTGAAAACAATGTGTCAATGCAAGAGGTTGCAAATGTCAAAGAGAGGACAAAGAAGCTTGGAAAAGAAGGCACATGTTTCACAAATGTTCATTGCCAGTTTCCAAAAGGCACATTACAATGGCGAAGAAACTTGGTCAAGAGTCCACACAAGTTCAAGGAAAAAGCAGCTAAAAATCGACATAAGGACAGAGTGCAAGGTGAGAAAGATTCCAAGTTTCCTTTGATTATTGAAAAAGGTAGAAAACAGATATTTTCTGCAAAATTAGATTGATTTTCTGCAAATTTAGAAAATGTGCAGCATGACGGTGTCAAAGTCAACAATAGATGGTCGTCAGAATCAAGGAAAAAATTGTATTTTCATGAAAAGCTCCAAATGATGAAATTAGGAAAATTTCAATGGATAAAGACTAGAAGACTGAGGATGCAGTCTCATCATATTCATAATCAGTAATCTAGAGAGCTTTTGGGGTCCAAAAGCTTCCCAACGGGGAGGTGTGATCAGGAGTTCATGAATTTTTCTCAAAATTGAAAGTGCTCGAAACTGTACCGAACCTAAGCGACTGGGTAGATCTCATCGTTATGATTCTGGCACCATAAACGGTTCGAAAAAATTATGTCATATGAGGGAGGTATCATGTTCTAATCGATTTCCCAAACAACTAAAATTGCGGCAGGTTTGGCTAGGATTCCCAGTCAGCATGCAAGTGTACAGTCAGCAAAAAGGGGAATATTATGAGAATATTCCATTTTCTAAACCAATGATGTTTTAGCATGTGGCACCTTCTGGGTCGTTGATGTGTGTACGTTTTATTTTTTTAAGCCAATGGTTGGGTGACAGGTGGCTAGCCCTAAGGCTGTCATGTGCCCCCTATCTGTTTATGTAAAATTTTTATAGGTCCGGGGGGTTCAACCCTGTGACCTCCAAGCACGCATAAGTCTTCAACCATCTCTACTACCGGGTGACGCTTACCCTATAGGGGCCCCAAATATATTTTAGGTTTGAAATATGCCATGTTCGGGGGGGACCGACGGTGGTCCCAACTCGCCGGCGGCCCCATTTTGTATGGTCACATATGTTTTAAACCGTGGCACATAACGTTAATCTGATGGTTCCAAAAACCGTTAACTTCGATGGCCTTTAAACCTTGTCACATGCACAGACATTTTACGCTGACAGTTCCGCTATGCGGTTGGGCTCGGCGGTTAGCCTAACAGCGAGGTTCGGGGTGTCGGCATGTGGCCATCCCCGCCCCTAACCAAAAAATTTAATGCTGCAACTTGATTTTCAGCCGGATGTTTAGCGCGCCTCCAAAATCGAAGGTTTATGCCTAATTTAATTGCAGTTAACTGCAGTCCTCCAAATTTAGGGGAGGTTTTGTAGGGGACATTGGGAAAAAGCATACCTAGGTCAATTTTTGACCAATTTGGGTGAAACAAGAGTATACCTAGACTAATTTGAGCATTCTAGAGCCATTGGTGTAGAGAAAACAACCATTGGAGGCTTGTAAATACATGTATTTGCAAAATTTTGAGCATAAGAGTTGGAGCAACAAATGTAGCCCATGAGGGGTGATGCTTCATCATGCCTGCTTTGTAAATCTTATGTGTGGTTTTATTTCTCTATTATGCACTATTTTTCAGTGTTATTTAGGCTTATTTACATGCTTAAAATTCACAATTTCATCTATGTTTCATGGTTAAATTCCTCAATCCTTAAGCAAACAAATGGAGACAAATATGTACATGTTTTGCAACTGAAAAGACACTTAGCACAGGAAACTAATACAGTTCTTTTAGATCATTGGTAGGGAATAATAAGAAAATTTTAATATGTAACTTGAGTGACATAGGAAGTGACTAAATATGAATTGATACAGTCTAGAATATCAATAAATCATCATTATGATAATCAATGTGATATTATAAATCACTCACCCAAGGGGTAACCTATCATGAATGGATAGTTTGTATGAATATAAATTTTATGTGTGTTACAAAACATTTAGTGTTAGGGAGTAATGGTAAAGGTTTATGAATTCATTATATGCATAATTACAAACACATTAACTCAATTATTAAAGGATTATATGACAAATTAAAATATGGTAACTCGAGGCTATATGTAGTAATATGGAAGGAAAATGATGTAAAAACCTTCTAGTTCATTAAGTAGTATGTGGTAAGTTAAAAACATGAAGTTTATTAACCTAACTCTGGAGCGAAAAATGTTGGTGGGGTTATTTGGATAAATAAAATAGACAGAACATGAAGATATCTCAAATAGGTTGAACAACTGAAGTGTAATTTTTCAACACTGATTCAAAAATTGGATTAAAGTATAGATAGATAGAGGTAGAATTGATTGAGGATGCTCAATTAGGTCAAGTTAACTCAATAAAGGGAAAATATTAAGGAATATTGATGTATAAAAATGATCAATTAGCGAATGTTGATTTCCTTAATGCACACATGTTGACAATAATAGATATGTGATTTTGTAGAGTGAATTTAAATGGATAAGTTATATATTAGAAGACATTGTTAGCAAAATTGTGCTAGCTAAGGACAATTGTTAGTAAGATATTTATTTATGTGGTTATCCTGGATCAAATAATGTTGCTTAGATAATGGTGTTGGTTATTATTTTATAATTGAAATTAGGTAGGAAGGTGAATTATTGATAATTGACTCTTGGAGAAGCCATTGTTAGCAATATTGTGCAAGTTAAGGACAACTATTAGTAAGATATTTATATATGTGGTCATCATGGATCAAAGCAGTTGCCTAGATAATGGTTTTGGTTATTATTTTGTAATTGAAATAAGGTAGGAAGGTGAATTATTGATAATTGACTCTTGGATATGACCCGTAATGAGGTTAAATTCTTGAACATGGTACTTCTTCTTTCTAACCAGTTTTTTTCCCCATATATTCTTACAGAACTTCTCCATAAAAAAATTCTTTAACTCCTTGCTATTTGTGGGACATACAAGGCACAGATAGAGATAGTGAAAAATGGACCAGACTTAAATGGAAAAAACATCATGTCAATGGCTCATATAATTTTGTGTTTGGATCAATGGATTGAAATAGCCCTAATAAACCGAATTTTAATGAAGGGTAGGGGTGAACAAAGTGTGAATTTCAATACCACTAGTACACCTCATCAACAAATCATATTGATTGTGCTCCCCTCACCCCACTTTTCTAAAACCACTATAAAGCAGTGGCAGAATATGGTTTCTTGTTTTCAAAAACCACTTCAATTTGTTGACATGTACATAAAGACAGGCTAGGGCCCGCATCATCATTAATTCTCCAATTCACCTCCAACAACTCACATGAGGAAGACTATGGATGTGCACACTTAATGTTTTTATTTTAATTTAAAATCCCAACATGTATATTGTAAAATTTTATAAGAGGGTCACACACACACACACACACACACACACAGATATATATATATATATATATATATATATATATATATATATATATATATATATATATATATATATATATATATATATGTATTGTATTTTAATTGTAAATTCTCCCAAAAGGAACAGTTATATAATTTTTCAAGAATCAATTCTAAAACCGACAGAGACAGTTTGGTTAGGGAAGAAATGAAGGATTAGAAGGGTTCAAAGCATGCAAGTATTGACATAGTGTAATGAAGGAAAATCTCTCAAAAATTAGTAAAGAAAACGGGTTTTGATTACATCTTTGGGTAAGTGCAGATTTTGTTTTTCCCTTTTTGTTTTTCAGTTCGTTTATGTTTTTCTTCTTCTGGTTAAGTGTATGATGCAACATGTTGTTTCGGTTTAATGCTTCATCAATTTAATTTTTAGTACTCGTGTTTTTTAAATTTGAAACCTTAATGAGCGCTCCACTTCTAGAAATTTACCCACAATTTTCTTTCCTCTTTATTATTCATTATATAGAATTAAATCCTATATTCTTAATTTCCTAAGCTATAGGTTTTTGTCC
Source organism: Pinus albicaulis (assembly GCA_034641835.2). Classification (NCBI taxonomy): domain Eukaryota; kingdom Viridiplantae; phylum Streptophyta; class Pinopsida; order Pinales; family Pinaceae; genus Pinus; species Pinus albicaulis. The sequence goes on from CM076582.1 coordinate 997,123,569, forward strand.
CTCTTCACATTTCTTCCAACCCACTCTATACTTCGTGGCTCTGCAAGTCTCAAGGATATGACCACTCTGGTTGTTCTTGATGTGTTTTTTAATTAGAGTCTTTCATTTCATTTCATTCAAGCCCAACTCCGACTAGTTATTTTAAAAATTTTCATCATTTTATTTAGATGTCCTATGCATTGAGCTCTTGCAACCAGAGGTTTTCTCCAGTGGTTACAACAATGTAGATAGATTGGGAAACTCTAACTTTCCCACTAGAAAGTGGATCTATTTCGAATCATGACCTAGTTCTTATTTCCTGAGGAGTTTATGGTGGGATTGAACTTGGATATTTACTTATTGAAGAGCCATTTTTGCTTGGAATAGCCCATAGTCAAGCTCCAAGTCAAACGAAGATGGTAAATGACCATGAGGTCGACCAATGTGAACTTAGATTAAGAAAAATGGAGTCAAGGATAGGACGGATTGTATACCTACTATAGTTTTTTCCTGGATTGTTGGCCATCAAGAATAAATAAAGAGGATAGGAAACTTATCATGAAAGATAGGAGAAAATGGAGAATCCAACGATGGATAGGGAAATAAAATTTCATTGGGAAGAAGGTCCTCAAACTTGTAGAAGCCTCTTAGAGTTGAAGCTAAAGTGGAGATAAAGCCTTGATATGGACATATGGACCCTGATCAACTAAACTATCTAGTTGAGGTAAATTTAAATTCTATTTCAATTTCTATGGGTTCATAGGTACTTAAAAGATTAATTTCTCTTGAGTAAAGATGGAATGATAAACACTATTGTAGAAAGAAATTTTGTGTCAGGAGGAGTTCCTACCAAACAAATGCAAGAAGTAGACTATAAGGAGTTCGAGACACTTGTTAAGAGCAAGTTTATCCTATAGGATTATGAAGGAGAAGAAGAATTCATGTGGCATAATCTTCGACAATGACATAGATTATGAGTTCAAGAATATGCAACAGAGTTTAGAAGGAAATCAATCCAACCAATTATTAACTAGCTTGATAGGAAGGTGATGTCAAAGTACATTAATAGGTTTTTTATCCAGATGAAGAAAAAAGGGTGATTCTTTCTATTCCAAGACCCATGAAAACTTAATGAGACGTGAAAAAAAGTATATTGAAGGAAACCCTTTTCCAGAACATAGCAAAGGAAGACACTAGAAGGAAAATGAGATAATTTCCAGTGCCACACAAAAAGGACTTGCATTGTGAACATAGTAAGGAGGATGGTCATATCAAGGGAAATTGTTGGACATTATATTTCAAGCTCATTTTCCAAGGAGATAGACTAGAAGGATGTTTTTGAATATTCAAAGGATTGAAGGAAAGGAAATGAGAGCATCAAATTTTATGACAAGGTATCATGGATGGATTAATTGAACTACTTAGGTAAAAAAATGTAATATGTTTAAGAAAAATCCTCGATTAAAGTGATGAAATAGTATTTTTTAATTGACTATAAGTCCTTAGATTTAGTGAGAGAAGTTTCTCCATGTGAATATTCATACCAAAATAATAATAATAATAACAACATATATTCACAACATTTAAATGCCAAAAAAAGGTGGTCAATTTTAATAAGTGAATACAATTTTTATATTAATTACATAAAGGCAACAATAAACACAGTGTTTGATATTGTAAGTAGAAAGCCTGAAATATTTTTAGTGATCCCCTTAAAGACAAACATGAGGGAAAAGTTGCTTAATTTACAAATTGAGGATACCAGGTACACTGAGGTTAACTAAATTTTTGGGGAGGATGTTGAAGAGATACATCACCATTTTCCTTTATATTCTTAGGACTTTTGGATTAAGCCTATTGTTAAGAGGGGGCATATGTAGTGCCTTGTTCTGGTTACTAGCCCTAATATTACATTAGACTTAATATATCCTTAGGGATTATATATTACTCTTTGAGGACCCTGGGCTAAGGATCTATGTAGTTGAATGGATGTGATAATAATTATGATATGATAGTTTTATGTTATGATGATAATGGTTGTGATGGACCTGTTTGATGACTATAGCTAATAATGTGATGGACTAATTATGTTGTCTTGTATGCATTTTCTTCTATCTTATAGTTAGTGATTCTGATGATGATTAGGTCACAGTGATTATTTAGCATGAGTAATTATATCGATGAATAATACTATGAATCAAATATTACTGATCATCATTGACTGTGGAAGGAGACCACCCAAATGCACTTGCATGTGATGAGTTTGAATTACATGGTATTTTCTGAACAAATTTTTAAAGTTCAATTTAAAATTATGTTGTGAGTTCTGATGACATGATAGTGGTTGCAGGCGCATGTTAGTTTCTTGGTCGAACAAATCACAAATGGGTGATGGGGTTGTACAGATAGAGGGAAATTCATGGAAGAGGTGGGACAGTGTCCCTGATATCACCCTATAATACTCCTACTATTACTTGGGATACCTTCGCCTTGAATATCACAATGTCATGGGGGAAAGACCCATATTTGGGTCGCCCATGAGGATTTTACTATGGGGCATGCATCGAGGCAGATCTCTTGATCCCCAACACCAATAGTATCACTCTATAGGGAAACATAGGAGAGGATAACGGTATCCATCATTGCACCTAGATCTTCCCTCATAGTCATTGGATGCTTGAAGGGAAAGTGGTGTGGAACCCTTGGAACTTTAAGGGAAGTTATTAAAGGGCATGACTGATTTGGAACCCTTGGCATCAAGAAAAAATTGCTTTTCATGGAACTCTTGGTATCAAGAAAAAATTGTTGAAGGTAACTTCTTGAAGGGCGTGATCGACTTGGCACACTTGGCATCAAGAAGAAATAACTAAAAAAATAATCAAGATATGAAAATCCTACTAATTCACATAAGGTGGTTAATGAGGTTTTAAAACCAAGGTATTTAAATCAAGAATAAAACTCTAGGTAAAGGGAAAATATGAAGAAATAAAAATATTGTACCACTTGAGAATTCTACCCTTAAAATTTTTAGAAACGTTAGTATTAATTAGAAAGATTAATCCTAAAATAGTTTAACCTCATTAAGAAAAGAGGATGGTGAATGAAAATCAGGAAAAATAAATTAAATTATAGAAATTTAAATTCATGAGAGAACCTCCATGTGGCAAGATCCAACATAAGGATCTCCAACTAAAATTCAAATTGAGTTAAACGAGGATGTACTTGGGATACCAAATCTAAGACCTAGTAGTTGACTTCAGTGATGAACACAAATCAAGGAACATAAAGGGGAATCAAGAGACAACTAGGAGAATAAATAGGGATTTATGCTGAGAGGGTGACACATGAGTGGGTGAATAATAAAAATTTTGGATTAATAAAAAAAATTATCTATGCATGAAGTGTCAAGTGTCACCTATGAAGCCTCCTATAAAATAAGGAGCAAGCTATGGGTGAAGGGACCCTTTTTTCCTTATTCATGTATGAATGAGATAATGCTAATTGATAGTGAATACGAATATAATGAGTTTTTTTTTTCTAGTGGATAATTTCTTTTGAGAGGACAAATTTTGAGAAAAGAGTGTTCTTCTCCACCAGCTATCACTTCCCCACTATCTTACAGCTCCATTATAGCTCGAGGGTTCATGGGGAAGAAGAGTACCCAAGGAGTAGACTAGGAGGTCAACAAGTTATTCGACAACATTCAGCCAGGAATGCTACGTACTTCACACTCAGACATGGACAACCACAAGGGAGTGCAAGAATCAACAAATTCAAGTTGAGTCTCTATCCCTTATATGAAAGGTACTTCAATTTATATAAATTTCAACCACATGTTTATTGTATTGTATTAAATTGTATAATTGAATTATGGATGAATTGAAATTAAAGTGTTATTTGTATTGCATCTTGATGTGTGTTTGATTATGTGATCCACTTATGGTTATTGTGCATGGAGAAATAAATTTCAAATGAAATTTCTTAATTTCTCTCATTCCTCGTAATATAGTATCTTAGGATTGTCTCTATTTTGTTAAAAAAATATATAGATTGTCTTGTATTTCTTAAATTGTCATTTACTTGTGTTGCATGCAATTAAGAAAAAAAATGTGTATAGCATTATTGGTGCAGTCCCTACATATTATTTCACCATTGGGTTTCAATTCTAATGTGTTTAAAGAAGGAAGAATATTTTCTTCATAACGCCCATGTTGTATGCTACTTTGTGGAATAAATTTATTATAATTATACTACTAGACACCTTCATTTTTTAAGCCATGAAGGAATTTTAAATTCATAATGAAGCCCCATAATCCCTGAATGGAAAATTTGTAACACACTAGTTACAAACTCTACGAGTTCCCATTTCTCCCAATTTGAAACACACAAATAATTGCAGACAATTTTGGGAAAGTTTGGTTGTTCCAAAATATATTCCTTCATGATGGTTGTGTGGTCATATATATGAGTTGTGTGTACCCTTTTTACTTGGTCAACAAATTATTTATTTATTATCTATCTGAATTGAAAATGTTTGAATCGTTTTCACAATTCAATATGCAAAGATCTATTGTCCTCCAACAACTCCTCAATCCTTTTCTCTTGTAACTAACATCCCATTTTCTCTAAATTTGTGAGTCACGGATGGTAGAAGTCCAAATCAATCATTGGTGCAAAGTTCCAATCTCATGCCCTCAAATTCTATTTTACGAATGAAATCCCCCCAAAAAAGTATCACATGTTGCCTCTTTGTTTCTAAATTCACGTGACATCGATTAGTACGCCTAATGTAGTACTCTTGAAAATTTTCTGGGCCTTAATGTTTTATAGTGGCATGAAATATGACATAATATATATCTATCAAGGTAAAAAAAATATCAAAGAGAATTCTAGGCTTGTCTTTACACTAAAATTTCACCAAAGAATATGCCCTTCCCAAATTGTTGTACACAATAACAACGGACATGGATTTGTTGTTGTCGTTGAGAAGAGGTGGTGCCCTACCTCTAGTTCCATCCAATTTATCATATTCATGGTTAGTGAACATCATGTAACCACCTTTACGTGTGATTGAATCCCTATGACACCACCATTTTAGCACTTCATATTACGTTTCACAAGATCTCTTCAAGTTTATAATTTTTTTGTATATCTTCAAGGGGAGCACCTACTTCAAAATCTTGCAACACCGCTAGTAATGTGGACCCCCCCCCCCCAAGTGGTTTTGGATCAAAGGGGGGAAATTCACACTCAATATCAATTTTATGAAGGAGGTATTGAGCTTGAATCCATTTGCGGATCCATCCCCCCTCGGTCTCCCCTTAAATTTCGATAATAGGGGGGGGCGTGATTTTTCTAAATCGTAGAATCATGCTAAGAAATATATGGAGAGTTCACATGTAGTAATTTCATGTATTTTTAATACATATATGGTGAGGCTACATGTTGATTTAATGAAGAATCCATTTTATCCATGGTATTCCCTTAGGTAGGAGGCTCTACATCCATAACAAATTTTCCTTCACATCTTCTTCTCTCTTCGTAGATTTCTTAATTGCATGATCAATATTTAATTTGGGTTTTTGTTTTTCACTTGATTACATGTCACTTACTTCTCGACCCTTTGTTATTAAAGATGATCAAAAAGAATTTCGACCAAGTAACTTTTGTTACAATAGGTGACCCACATGGTGATGTAATTGGTCAAATGAAACCTTATTCTAATTTTTCTTGCAATTGTTTCTTCACCTCACTTGATTCTATAAAAAAATACCTACACATCCCAATGTTTGGCGATGGGGAGTCCAAAAATAACTAGAACGTGTGCTCTACTTCCCTCTTGGGTGGTAGCTCTTTAGGCTCCTAGAACACATCCTTGTTTGCCTATAACAACTCTTCCAATTATTATTTTTTGTTTCTTACTACACACTTCCAAGAATTCCTTTACTCTTACTGACTCTTATACAGACTTATTTTCTCATAAAAATATTAAAAAATACTTCTTACTAGAACTGATACTTTTCTTGGCTTAGTTGGCACTTATGTGCGAAATTTCTGACTTGTATTTGTGTGTGTTAACGGTGAATTATTTTCCATCCTTAACGAGATAGTATTGGTTGGATATCCACATGAATATTTCATCTCACATGTACATGCAAGGACTTCCAAACACCACTCCACATGCATCAAGGGGAGCTACATCTAGTTCAACTTCATTAATAAAATTAGCATTGGTAGCAAATCTATTTTTTCACTATTTTTTTACCTTTATCTATGAATCCTTATTTTCCCATCCCAATGGATGTGGGCTTGGATTATAAAAAACTTCCAATCCCATTATGTTGACCACCTATGCTGCAATAATATTCACCTATGATCCTGAGTCAAACAGAGCATCAATCTTAGTATTTTTAACTATATCTTTATATGGAAGAGCCTGGTCTTTTTGTTCTCTTCCTATTATTGAAGGATAATCTGTTGAGATTCAATAAGAAGATTCAGCACCCACGCCTAGTGCATTAAGCATCTGGTTTCATTAAGCACCCAAACTAGGGTGGGGCCCACAGTGCTATTTTTGGGTGCATGTCTATTTTTATTATCCCTTAATTTAGATGGACATTAAACTGTAATATATTATCAATGTGGACTTGAATGAGTTAAATGAAAGTGGAAAACTCAGTTAGCTAGTGTATTTCAAGTTATAGGTTAGTTGGTGGGACATGTAGAGTAATTCTAGTTGTAACAAAGTTCGAAGTGCAGTGGTGCATTAGTTGATGCAAGTTGTAAATAGTTTAACTCAGTTAAGTGAATTAAAATCAATTCTGCTAGTTGTAACTGAAGATACAAGTAGTGAGAAATAAAGTGAATTAAATATTAATTAATTCACATGCGTTGATCTCACATGCAGCTGAATATTTACTATTATTAGCTGCATGCATGTCAGATCCAGTGGAGACCTAGTTGAGTTCTAGGTGAAAGGGAAGTTGACTATCAATTGTGACATTATTGGCTTGCACACATGCGACCAACCACCCATTGGAGTGAACATGATGCTTGCACAATCAAGGCATGCAATAATTCCTATATTTTATGGATCTTGACCATCAGGGATTGCGAAAGCAAGACAGGCTACCAGGAGGCTGGAAATTGACTAAGTATTGGTCACTTTTCTATGAGGACAATGTGAGATGGATAGCTGAATGTTGGAGGTTCTTGTGAGAAGAGAAAGACATTGTATTTTTTCCATGATCCATGCTTAATATACAATAGAATATAGTGGGGTTTTTAGCTATAAGATTTCCTCAGGAAATTATCTGTGTTGTGTGTGATTTGATTCTTCTTCATGTTCATGTGATTAGCGATTGTGTTTTTAATTCCACAAAATATTTGTAGAAGCGATTCAATATTTAACTTTAGTACATTGTTAGATCAATTGAATCCAAGATATACATGCTTGTTGTATAATTTATACATGGTATCGGAGCACAGTAAATTGTAGAAGTGAAGCAGGAGATGAGTTTGTGACTGGATAGAATTCGAATTTGCAAAAAGACTTTCTTGGTGCTACAACTGATTCAATATCGGAATGGATTTCAATGGCTTGAGGTTAGAGTATGCACTCGAGGGTAGCTCGAACTACATTTATTGGAAGGACAGGATGGAGGCAGTACTTGAAGAAAATATTGGGTTGAAGGAATTCATTGAAAAAGAGGTTTCTAAGCCTGATGTTGCAGATGCTGCAAATCTTGATGCATGGCAAAAGAAAGTGGAAAAGGCGAGGAGGATCCTGTTGGAGGGAGTACGAGACCACATTGTCTCATGCCTCCATGGTAAATCCACACCATATTCAATGTGGAAGGCTTTGATGGATCTATTCCAAAGCAGCAACGACCATAGGAAATTTGCGCTCAAATATAAACTCAGGAAGATCAAGATGGAAAAGGGCGACACCATTCCAAAATATCTCACAAATTTTTTCCAATGTCGGGATGAACTGGGGATTTTGGGAATAACAGTCACTGATGATGATTTGGTGAGCTTGGATCTCCTAGGACTTCCTAAGAGTTGGCACAGTTATGAAGACTCTATCAATGGATGGGAAAATTTTTCCAGATTGGGAACAACTGTGGTCGGATTTGCTGTAGGAGCAGTTTAGACAGAACAATAGTGATGGATCTTCATCTAAGAAGGATTATGAAGAGGATTGTGCTTTAGCTGACAAGGCGAAGAAGGGGAAGGGGAAGAAATTCCATTCTAATTATGAGTCCAAAGGCAAGAAGCAATACATGTCCAAGGTGAAGTATTTTCACTGTCACAAACATGGGCATTTTGTTACTAACTGTCCATAAACGAAGAAGAACAAGAAGGTTGTTGGATCTACAGCTGTTGAGGCCCTTGCCTCACAATTTGAGATTGAATTCTCATTGATCGCATGCATGGTGTAAAGTGCAATGGGATCTATGTGGTATTTGGATAGTGGCGCTTCCTTTCACATGATGGGAGATAAGGAAATTTTCAGTGATTTGGAGGAGAAATATCTCCAGATGCATATTGAAATGGGTGACGATAGATGGTACAGTTCTACCGGGATTGGTACCATTACCTTTCAGAGGGATTCATGTAAACCATTTCAATTAAAATATGTAATGCATGTACCAGGTCTGAAGAAAAAATTGGTCTCAGTCACAATGTTGGAGGATAGAGGCTATGACATTGTTTTTAGTGATGGAAAAGCTTTCCAGTGACATAAAACAATGGTTCAAGCCAAGAGGATAGGGATTCGAGTTAAGAATCTCTACAAGTTGGAGGTAGATGGTTGCACTGCCATGATGGGCAAGGCAAAAAAAGTGGTGAGCCGAGATGAGGGCGAACTATGGCACAGGCGATTGGGCCATCTTCATAATGGAGCCTTAAAAGTCATGTAGAAAATTTCTACTAGAATTCCAATGGGAACAATTGCTTAGTTATATTTGTGAAAGGGTTTCACCATGGGGAAGTATGTAAAATCCACCTTTCATGAGAAGGAGAACCGAGCTTCGGGGATCATTGAGAGAGTTCAAACAGACATGTATGGACCATTCTCGGTTTCTTCAATAGCAAAACATAAGTACTATGTAATATTTGTTGATGGATTTTCTCGTAAATGTTGGATATTCTTCATGCAGAAGAAAGATCAAACATTCTCTAAGTTATGTGAGTTTAAGGAATTGGTGGGGAAAGAGTCAGGGATGCAAGTGAAGGCTCTTAGGAGTGATAATAGTGGAGAATAAATCTCTAATGAATTCAAGAAATTCTACAGCAAAGAAGGAATTCGAAGAGAACTCATAGCACCTCATAACCCACAAAAAAATGGGGTCACGGAGAGGAAGAATAGAATGATCATGGGTGCAGCACGAGCGATGTTGCATGATCATGACCTACTAATGCATTTGTGGGCAAAAGTATGCAACACTATGGTTTATGTGCAGAACCGTTGTCCTCATAGAGTACTTGGAATGAGTACACCTGAAGAGGCTTTCAAATGTAAGAAAAAAGATGTTTCACAATTTAAGATTTTTGGCTCATCTGTTTATGTGCATGTGACCAAGGATGCCAAGAAGAAGCTGGAACCAATAGTTGAGGTTGGGATTTTCATGGGGTACACAGAAACACCCCATAATTATCGTGCATATTTTCCAAACAACAGAATAAATGTTGTGCGACAGGATGTAAAATTTGATGAAGGGAAAGCACTGCAGTTGTCCCTTGAGAGGGAGATGTACTTGCATGCAGAGGAGGAAATGATGAGACTCAAGATGTGGATCGGCCACATGTGAAGGATCATGGCATGGAGGAAGCCACTCATGCAGATCCATCCATCAGAAATGGCAAAAGGCGCACCACGGAAGCTGATAGGCCGAGACTTGATGTTTCACAGAATGTAGGAGCCCCTACTTCACAGCACAAACAAAGACAGTCTCATGATCGATTTACCGGATACATGGCTCTTATGAGAAAATGTATTGTGACTGAACCATATTCCTTTCAGGAAGTAGTGCAACAGCCTACTTGTGTTGATGCAATGGTGGATGAGTATGACTCCATTATCAATAACAATGCATGGGAGATAGTCCTAAGACCTGTCGACAAATCAGTGGTTCGATCGAGATGGATCTACAAGGTAAGGCAGGCTGCTGATGGGAGCATGGAGAAATACAAGGCCATATTTGTGGCCCGGGTATTCTCACAGATCTAGGGGATAGATTATAATGAGACCTTTTCACCTTTTGCAAGGTACTCTTCCATAAGATCCATCCTTGCACTCTCAGCGCAAATGGGCTGGCGCATTCATCAGATGGATGTGAAAACTTAGTTTCTCAATGGGATCATTGAGGAAGAGGTGTACACAGTCTGAAGGTTTCGATATCTTCAACATTGATTTGCAAGTGTTCCAACTCAAAAGAGCGCTATATGGGTTGAAGCAAGCACCCCGTGCTTGGTACAATCAGATAGACACATATTTCACCAGACTAGGCTTCACCAAAAGTGAAGCAAATGAAAACCTGTACCAGATTATGGTTGAGGGTAAGCTACTGATCATTTTTCTTTATGTTGATGATTTAATTTTGACTGGTGATGAGCTGCTGATACACTCATGCAAGGAGGATCTTCCAAGGGATTTCGAAATGAAGGACATGGGACTCCTTCATTATTTCCTTGGATTGGAAATATGGCAGCGGTATGGTGAACATTTTGTGTCTCAAGGAAAGTATGCAAAGGAGATATTAGGTAAGTTTAACATGGAGAGCTGCAAACCCATAGATACTCCTCTTCGAGGAAATTGGAGGAAAGAGGATGCTACTTCAGGAGAGGTAGTGGATGCTATTGTCTATCAACAGTTAGTCGGTTCACTAATGTATCTAGTGAACACGAGATCAGACATTTGCTACATAGTTAACCAATTGAGTCAAGCTATGGTTAAGCCTACCAAGATTTTTTGGAAGGTGGGGAAGAATGTCCTGAGATACCTAAGGGGCACATCAGAGTATGGTCTATGGTACAAAGAGGTGGATGGAGTGAAGTTGCATGGCTTCATGGATGCAGATTGGGATAGCAATCCATCAGACAGAAATATCACATAAGGGGGGGTCTTTGGAATTGGGTCGACAACAGTTTCCAGGTACAACAGAAAGAAACGATCCGTGGAACTCAGTTCAGCAGAAGCAGAATACATGGAATCAAGTCAAGCTGCATGTGAGGCTATCTAGATGAGAAAGATATTGTTTGGTTTGTTTGGTTCTCAGATGGAACCGACAGTGATTCATTGTGATAATCATAGTTTCATTAAACTCTTGATTAATTTTGTGTTTCATGATAGGTCCAAGCATATATATATCCAATACCATCACCTCAGAGATTGTGTGTATAGAAGAATCATGTTGCTACAATACATTCCCACGGAAGATCAGGATGCAGATATTCTGACGAAGGCACTCACCAAGAGAAAATTCGAATACCATAGAGACAGGATCATGGTGAAGGATAATCCCTTTCTTGTTGAGAGCGAGTTTTGATATTCAACAAGAAGAATTAGCACCCATGCCTAGTGCATTAAGCACCTAGTTTCATTAAGAACACAAACTAGGGTGGGTCCCATAGTGCTATTTTTGGGTGCATGTCTATTTTTATTATCCCTTAATTTAGATGGACATTAAACTGTAATCTATTCTCAATGTGGACTTGAATGAGTTAACTGAAAGTGGCAAACTCAGTTAGCTAGTGGATTTCGAGTTAGAGGTTAGTTGGTGGGACATGTAGATTAATTCTAGTTGTAACAAAGTTTGAAGTGCAGTGATGCATTAGTTAATGCAAGTTGTAAATAGTTTAACTCAGTTAAGTGAGTTAAAATCAGTTGTGCTTGTTGTAACTAAAGATGCAAGTAGTGAGAGATCAAGTGAATTAAATATTAATTATATCACATGCAGTGATACCACATGCAACTGGAGATTTACTATTATTAGTTGCATGCATGTCAGATCTAGTGGATACCTAGTTGAATTCTAGGTGAAAGGGAAGTTGACTATCAGTTGTGACATTATTGGCTTGCACACATGTAGCCAACCACTCATTGGAGTTCCAATGATACTTGCGCATTCAAGGCAGGAAATAATTCCTATCTTTTAGGGATCTTTACCATCAGGGATTGCGCAAGGTAGGCAGGCTGTCAGGAGGCTTGAAATTGAATAAGAATTGGTCAGTTTTCTATGAGGATAGTGTGAGACAGATAGCTGAAATTTGGAGGTTGTTGTGAGAATATAAAGACATTTTATTTGTTTCATAATCCATGCTTAATATACAATAGAATATAGTGGGGTTTTTAGCTGTAAGCTTTCCCGGGAAATTAATAGTGTTGTGTGTGATTTGATTCTTCTTCATGTTCATGTGATTAGCGATCATGTTTTTAATTCCGCAAAATATTTGTAGAATCGATTCAATATTTAACTTTAGTACATTGTTAGATCAAGTGAATCCAAAATATACATGCTTTTTGTATAATTTCTACATACTCAAATTCACCTCTTTCTGCACTAATGTATAAACAATAATCCACATCCAATATAATTTCAAATGGATTTCTCAAATCAATGGCCATGGGATTCTTCTTCCTATTATCTTTATTTTTGTTCTTTGGGTTAAGCTCTAGATGCAACCTCCAACACTTCTCCTCCATATGATTGTTAATGTTACAGTTGTTGCAATGGTTTCCAGAATCTTTTCATTTTTGTATTGTAGCTATCGTGTTTATATATTTCCTAGAATTTTAACTTATTCTTCCCCTCCTTATAAGTATCTTGGTACTCCTTCTACTTCAATCCACTTGATTTCCCTTTTTTCTAGCCTATGTTATCAAGGTATTATGCCTATACACAAGCCTCTTCCATCGATTTGGGCTTGAACATCATCACTTACTTGCACATATGGTTGTGTAGAATCCCCATATACTTGAGGGGTACATATAGGTTCTTTGGGTATATCCCACCATTATGGCCATCTTTCTAAATTATGTTGTGTACTCCTACACACTCTACCCCTACTTCTACCTGAAGTAGTGCCACTAGATCCATTGGTCATCTACATACCCAATAGGGTAAAATTGTGACTTTATGAGGGTTTTAAAGTCCTCCCACTTAGTCACTAGAGGATATCCATCCAACCTCAAGGTCTTTGTGTGTATTTCCCACCAGGTTAGGGCATGACCCTCTAATTTTAGTCACGCAAATGAATTTGTTTTCTTCCTCTGTATGATGAAAACTAAAATAAACTTATAATTGTTGCAACTAGTGATTTATCTTCAGAGCATCATTATACCCTTGGTACAACTTGATATCAATATTTTCTTTCATTTTCAATAGGGATTGTGAATGGCTCATGACTCTTGAACTAGGTTGATCATTTTCGGCTTCTTTCTTCAGTTCCTTCTTAGTTTCTTCCATATCTCATGATATCCCCTCTGATTGGACCTCTTCGTTAGAACCCCAATATTCTATGAATAACCTAATATTATTGGTCAACACCTCCATGAGTATGTTCACATCATGGTTTATCTCGACATATTATGTTTCCAATCGCCAAAACCCCTCCTTTGCGGGATCATGAGGGTTATTCAAAAATTTATCGAACATGACTAGGGTTTTACAAATTTTGGCTTATCTTATCTGCATCATCTGAAAATATCCACAATGCACCCAAATAAGTCTTCTATATCCATAAAATGTCATGGATATTCCATTGAATATTTCATCATAATAAATTTGATTAATTATATTTAAAAATCCAAAATATACACTTTGAGGGTTTATTTTCTCTTTAGATTTTTATATTTGTAGAGTACAATTTATTGCTTATGCATACAAATTATAATTATTCCAAAAATACATAACAGTGAAATAAAAACTCACAAACCATAACTTACAGAATATATATCATAGGAAACTGTTTAAGAAGATAACACAACTAGAACATGAGGCGACTCTCCTATCTTTCTATGAATAGAAAGCAACTGCAAGTACAATGAAGTAAGACATGTGGCCCATGGGATACTATAGTGTATAAATCCTCTATGTGTACTCTCTCCCTATCCCTATGTTCTACTCTTCTTAGCTATGGAACAATATTCCCTTAAAAGAAGGAAACCCATTTTCCTCCTAGTGTGCTAATTATAACGCATCTCAATAGCCTACTAGTGGTTATGTAACAATAGGAATACTTATAACATTTTGATAAAATTATTTAAACAACGAAACAATCAAATAAATTCAACTTAAACGTTGAGATGTTACCATATGATACAAGTTCTTTGACTAACTCGTGATATAAAAAATAATAGAATGGATAATCAATACAATAAAATTAATAAATGATAAATTTTGGTGTTGTACTTCTACAGAAGTTGTACTAATTTAATAAACAAAATGTATGTACATAAGGCATATAAATATATTTGGAGTGTTCTTCATGAAGTGGAGTGCATATATACCTATCAAGATGGTTAGCTAAGTTTTAATTATGAATTATGCACAACAATTTAAACTAGTGGTCACGAAATTACTATGTCTTCTGAGTTTTGTAGAATTAATGTGAAATCAAAAGTGTTTTTGAGATTTTATATATATATATATATATATATATATAATCTTGTTTATTAGTGATGTATTTTATACATCTTGAGTGGGCCTAATGTTTAAGAGCATGTGTTTCCTCCTAAGAGGTCACAAGTTCAAAACCATAGGGGGGTAGAGTATGTATGCCTTCATAGACTTAGTAGTAAAATCGTTGCACGGAGGTGAGTCCCTTGTCCCACAACCAAGGGGCTCTCATACACCAACTTGGTGTCTTTTTCCCTATTGGATTATTATCGCAATCTCTTGCTCCACAAACAATGGGGCCTCATACACAAATTTGGTGTCTGGCTTGGTCATGACCTTAAAATTGGATAATAATAATAATAATATAATAATAGTATTTTTTCCCTGTTAGATTGAGCGGAGGTGGTTCCTTTTCCCACAAAAAGGGGTTCTCATACACCTTGGTCGTGACCTTAAAATTGGATAGGCGTAGAGGTGGATCCCTTGTCCCACAAACAAGGGGTCTCACACACCTTGGTCGTGATCTTAAAATTGGATAGGTGGGTCCCTTGTCCCACAAACAAGGGGTCTCACACACCTTGGTCGTGACCTTAAAATTGGATAATAATAATAGTAATGTTTTCCTTGTTGGATTATTATCGTAATCCCTTTTCCCACAAACAAAAAGGTCTCATACACTAATTTGGTGTTTGACTTGATCATAACTTTAAAATTAAATAATAATAATAATAATATTTTTTCCATGTTATATTATTATCTCTCTTCACGTGCTAAAAATATTAATATAAATGTAAATTGAGTTATCAAACATGTTGATATTATTAACTTACTTTTAGGCTCATCAAGGTTAAATATGATATGAGTTTCACCTTAATCGTAATTATGCTACAAGTACTTATTCCATTTTTCACGTCAATCGTAATTATATTAAAGTACTTATCTCTTAAATTTTTATTTAAAAAAAATATTGCGGGGGCATTACAAACTATGTATTTACAAAATTGAAAATTGGTAAATGTGGTAATTAATAGTTTATTTGATTCAAGTTGTAATTATGTTATTAGTACTTATTTCTTAAGTTGTATTGAAAAATATTTGTTGCAAGTAACTTGAGTCTCTTTCATATAAGTTATAAATTATGCATTTATAAAATTAAAAATTGGTAAATGAGGTAATTAATAGTCTATTATGGAGCAAGGATTTGCATAAATTTTGATGGGTAATAACCACTAGAAGTCTGCACATTTACTCCTATTTACATGTTTACTCTTAAAAATGTTGTGAAACAAATAAATAATGATGGGTAGTAACTCTTATTAAGTATATTTATTTACATTTTTCCTATCCATTTTTAAAAAAATACCTTACTATGTTATTTACATGAGTATGAGCTATTCTCAAGGATTTTAATTTTGGATGGTTTTCCTATGAAGCTTAACAATGGAAAATCACTACACAAAATATTTCAATTGTAATAAAAATATGAAGAAGTTATCCACATGACATTATATGGTAGAAAGGTTGCAATAAATCTTCAAGTTGTAGTCTAATAAAATGTTTAAAAATATTAATAAATAAATATATTTTAGTAATATTGAAAAATTATTATCTTTTTTTTTTAAGTTAAACATTATAAGTTGCATTGGTAAATGCTAAATTAATAGTGGTAAACATGCAAACAGATTGTTAAGGGTCATGACTTGGTAGGGTATAATAAAAAATACTAATATCTAAATAGGGTGACATAGGAAGTGACTAACTATGAATTGATATAGTCTAGAACACCAATAAATCACCATTATCATATTCAATGTGATATTATAAATCACTCGCCCAAAGAACAACCTATCATGAATAGATAGTTTTTGTGAATACAAATTTTATGTGCATTACGAAACATTTAGTATTAGGGAGTAATGTTAAAGGTGTATAAATTTGTTTTGTGCATAATTACAAACACCTTACCTCAAGGATTAAAGGATTATATGAAAAATTAAAATATTGTAACTCAAGGCCTATATGTAGTAATATGAAAGGCCAAGGATGTGCAAACCTTCTAGTTCATTAAGTAGTATGTGGTAAGTTAAAAACATGAATTTCATTAACCTAACTCTGGAACAAATAATGTTGGTGGGGATATTTGGTTAAAGAAATTAGAAAAAAACATGAAGATATCTCAAAAAGGTTGATCAATTGAAATGTAATGTTTTAACACTAATTCAAAATTGGATCAAAGTATAGATATATCAAGGTATAATTGATTGAGGATGATCAATGAGGTCATGTTGACTCACTAAGGGAAAACAATAAGGAAGATTGATGTATAAAAAGGATCGATTAGGGAATGTTGATTTGATTAATGTACACATGTTGACAATAAGAGATATGTGATTTTGTTGAGTGAATTGAAATGGATCAATTATATATTAGAAGGAAGTGTTAGCAATATTATGCAAGTTAAGGACAATTGTTAGTAGGATATGTATCTATGTGGTTATCATGGATCAAAGCATGTTGCCTAGATAATGGTGTTGGTTATTTTTTGTAATTAAAATTATGTAGGGAGGTGAATTATTGGTAATTGACTCTTGGATATGGCACATAATGAGGTATATTATAGGAGGGAATCAAGGATGGTTAGTTAGATTATTAAATGATTTACTATTTATTGGGAAGGTTGATTGAGGGATTTACAAGAAGGAAGAAAAATATTTTTCTTTAGGAAAGGAAGGTGTTGATTCTTTGATTATTGGGAACTGTGTTAGGAACTATAATTACAATCTTGTTAATGGGAAGTCCCAAGGGTTGTGAAAATTTCATATTTAAACATTTACAAATTGGATTACTTTAATTTTAAGATAATTCTATAATTTTACATAAGAGAAAGGGTTTTCTTTACTATAAAAACATTTTCATATTGTGTGATCATTATTGATGGTGATTGGCTTGCTCCTTGTTTTGTTGTTTCTTAATACATAAATAAATTTGTGCCATAATGTTCACAAGATATAGTCTTTGGTCTTATAATGGAATTCATGGTGTATGTAGCAGCTCATTTCTACAAGGTTGTACCACTTTCAAATTTTGAAATGATGATTGATTTAATGGTGAACAATATGTGCATTGGAGCCAATGATATTAGGCATCAATTTTTTATAACTTCTATTAAAAAGAAATGAATCTTGGGAAAATAGGTTTTTATAAGCATTCTTATGTTCTCAGATTATTATGAAGAGGAGAAATTCCAAAATCAAGATTAACCGATCCAATCTCCAAATCAAGTTTTCCAACTCACAAGCGAAGCACCAAAGTCCATGTGAGCCAACACCAACACAAAGCACCAAGAGGAAGAGCCCACAAGAGGCCAATATATGCTCAACGCATCAAAAAAATTCGTGTATATAAACACCTTTCGAGTCTTGTATCTTACCAATGTGGGACAAAAAACGTACTCTAAATTAAATGGTTGACAGCAGATGTGAAAATAAATTTTAAAGGAAGAAAAGGGATTTATTTATAATAATAAAAAATGCCTCTCATTTTTATTGTATATAACCAGCCGTGGGAGTTTAAGGTGTTAAAATCTTCTGAAAATAATTGAGCATCCTAAAAAATGTGTTATTTCCAAATTTGGTTATGTTCTTTCGGAGAAATGCCTGGTTGCTCGTAAAGGTGGAAAAATTATTAGTAATCGGAGTTTTAAAACGTTCCTTGGAGATGAAAAGCTAAACTTTCATTAATTATTCAATTTTGGTACCTCATTATACTTCTTAGGTACATTGCATTTCATCTCCCTTTATATATTTCATTCTCAAAACTTTATGGGAATCGATATAATATAATGTATGAATTAAATTAGTCAATTGGTATTAAGCATGACAATCCTTCCAACCTAGTGAAATGTAGGCATATGATCTAGTTGTTGGCTTGCCAAATCAAACATGGTTTTGGTTTCTCCATTGGTTCTTTGATTGTTGTTCTACTTCGATATATTCACTCATTATTTTTAGTGCTTCATGTACCTATATACTTGGTTTCTTTTTGGATCTATGTTTTTATATAGTGAGTTTTATGACACTCATGACCCTAGCTTGATGACCTTTGTGTCTCATTATGATGTGGGTAGAAATACATAAAAACCCTAACTATTGGATCTTATTTCTTTATCTCTTCAACATTTATTTCAAGTATTCCATACCTAATTAATGCATTAGAGTGATTGAATTAGAAGTATTTTCACAGGATAAATCTCTTATTACAATATATTGATTGCACAATATAAGATGATCATTCAAATCAGCCCCTTTGATGTAAATATAAGAGACAAAGAATGGTGTAAATTAATAATAATTCTACATAAATATAATCAATTCAATGATAATGAGAGATATATAATGACTAGGGATTAACATTTTCCATTATTGTCATCTTTATCTTCTCTTTATCCTCTTTTGCCTTACTAATTTCTCCCCATTCCTTACAACTCACTAGTTTTTGTCTCATGGATAGTATTTCCTACAAAGGTGGTATACTGAATGTTGATATATAAAATATGAACCCTATTAGATTCATACTAAAAAAAATGGATCAAATAATAAAAAACACCAATAATATAAAGAAAACCCTTAAGTGAGGCAACACCATTATTTACTCCTTATGGAGAAAATACTCCACAAGCCATGCTTACTACAATACAATCCTCAACATAATTCAATGCATTGATACCCATGACATGTATGTATCCTTTATCATGAGTATTATAAATACTCATTATTATATTTATTTCTTCTAATCATGAAGTGGATATATTTATTACCTTCCAACCAGAAGCTGGGCCTTGTTCCATAATTATGTCTATACTACATTAATGATTTCACTTTGCTACTTCATTATCCTCTTTAGGTATATTTCATTCCATCACCCTTTACATGTTTCTTCCTCAAAAAATGAAAGGAGTATGTATAATGTGATGTATGAAGCAATGTAGTCAACTGGTACCAAGCATGGAAATTCATCCATCCTAGTGAAATGTAGGTATGGGGTAGTTGTTGCCTTGCTACCTCAAACCTGATTTTGGTTGCCCCTTTCATTTCTTATGGTTGTTTTTCTACTCCAATATATTCACCCGTACCTTTTATTATCCCATGTACCCTTATACTTGGTTCCTTTATAGCTCCATGTTGTTCCATAATGAATTTTATCAAAATCATGACCTTGCCTTGATGACCTTTATCTCTCATAATTTGTGGGAAATGATAAACAAAAACCTTAGCTATTGGTTCTAATTTGTTTAACTCTTCAACATGTAATTCCTTGAAGTCATGTTGTTAAAAACATTTGTTGAAGTCTAAAAGTGTGTCCTTTTTTACTACCTTTTTCCCTCTCCTTTATCTTTTCATGATCATTTTGTAGCACTATTAGCCTAATCAAGGTCATCTCAGACTTACTCGAGCTTATAAAAGGTATTAATAATCCATCTATTATTCCTTTATGAATTATAATTAAAAAATCTCTACAATAACAGAATCTTGATCATTCCACAACTAATATTGAATTCTGGATCCATATCCATAATTAGACAGGTTATAATGCACCCATAAAGGAATGAAATTTACCTATAGATGATATATGTTCACCACATGGATGTCCACCTATCGACATGACTTGGCAGGTTACAAAGATCGAAACATCTAAGAGTCAAACCCAAATTCAAACTCTTGATATGGCAGTGCAACAATCAAGTGAAGTTTGACAAGAGATCATGACGAGATCAAGCGAGCGTGTAGGAGACTTGTTTGATAAATTTTCTATTAAAATTTACTTCTTAGATGGAAAAACATTTTCATTTCCTATTTGCATAAGACTCTTAATTTAATTTGATGAAAAATTGTATAAAATCCATAAGGCAAAAGAAAAAACATAGTTCAGTTAAGTTAAGTAAGTTGTGGTTCATTTCCAGTACTTTGAAACTATGTTCTGAATTAATTTGATATTATTTTCTTTTCCAATGCATGGATGAGCTATTGTTTGAACAGTGATAGACTTACACTCACAGGAGGCCCCCCTGGAGTGTAGTAAGGACAATTAGTTTTTTTTTCATTACAATTTGTTCGTAGCATAGAATTTTCATGAAGTTTTTTTTTCAAATAGTTTCATTACAATTATGTTTTAATCATCTATTTTTTTATTCCAGAATGCTCATAAAAATAAAAACACAAAAAAGATTTATTTCTTATATGCATTTCCTTCCAACAATTTAGTCTTATTACTTAGTTAAATTTTTGGATGAAGAAGAAATGTATATTTAGATTCATTTGCACACATATGTAATAATTTGAAGTTACAAGCTTTCATTTTATTTTCATTCTGCAAGTATTTAAATTAGAATTTATTTTTGCAACTATAGCTAAATTTCCTTTTTTTGCAAAAAGAAGTTGAGTTCCCTTTTATGCAATTAGTGTTACAATTTATTTCTGCAAAGTACTGTTGAATTCTAAAATTAGTATCAAAATATCTTTTTTGCAATCTAGCAATAGTATTTTCCTTTATTCAATTAGAAATAGACTTTAAATTCTTCATTTAGAAATATATTTTCAATTTTTCAATTAGAATAAGTTGATATTTCAAGCAATATATTTCAATTCAGTTGGCATTTGGTTTTGATGTAATTTTAATAGAAAGAACTTGTGCATGACAAATATCTAATATCATTTAATGTTTTTCCATACTTAAATAGTTTCATCCAAAGATAGAATTCCTAGCATATATGGTTCACATGCACTTCATAAGTACACGAAACTTGGTTGAAAATCAACGGAGTAATTCAAGGTCAATTAAATTACCCAACATCTTGGCATCGTTGCCGAGGAAGTGTATATAGGATTTCATTCTTGGTTTGCATATCATTTTAGGTGCATTCAATTTTTTATTTTGTAGATGCATAATTAAAGCATGATAAAAATCATGTATGCATAGAGAAAGGGTTTCTAGGGGTAGATTTATCAGTAGACGTAGAAGTTCAATTCCAGCATCACCACTCACTCCTGCTAGACCTCTTAGTGCCACACCATCCACTCACACTCATATCCCATAATTTGCAGGTATACATAGACTCACTGAGGTGCATAGATTTGAAATCCAAGAAAGATATTCACCAACTTCTTCTAATGAAGTTGTAGTTGAATAATATACATCGCCAACAAGAGTAATATTTATTTCTTCTACAGGAGAACAACTTCGAGGACAAGAAACCTATTTTAATATACCATTAGTAGAGGAACCAAAAGAAGAGATATATAATCCTATTGTATAATATTATATTAGCTCTGAGGAATCTACAATGGCATGGGAAGGAGAAGGAAAAGTACATAATGTAGATGGTGAACTTAGGATGGGAGGTGGAAGAGGGAGAGGAGGAAATAAAGGAGGTGGTGGAGGACGAGGTGAACCAGATCCTTATGGATTTCCAATATCTAATTAAGACACCGCAACCACAATGAAAAACATCTCACTTCCCATCCTCCCTAATTTCCATGGTTTAAGACATGAGGAACCTGAAACATTTATTTTTTAGTTTGAAGTTTTATGTAGATCTTATGGCTACTTAATTGATCCTCAGAAATTGAAATTATTTCCTGCTACTCTTAAGGATGGATCACTTAAATGGTTTATGGAATTAGGAACACATACTATTAGAATATGGGAAGAAATGAAGAATGTGCTCTTATTAAAATATAAATATTATTGTATGCCCCTTAACCTTAAGGATGAAATATTTAAGATGATGCCAAAAGAGGATGAAAGCCTTGAAGACCTAGTTGAAAGATTTTAATACAATGTTAAATGGGAAAAGATGCATAATTTAGATGATGAAACATTAAAATTTCTTTTTTTTAAATCCATCAGAGATGAATGGATTGAAATTCTAAATTTATTGGGAAAACCATATGTTCCTCAACTTTCATTTGGAGAAATTTGTGATTTTTGTAAACATGTTTCAAGGGGTAATGCTAGAACTAGTAAAGTATAGGAGATCAGGTTATGTCCAGAATTATTAAATATGCAATTGAAACAGTAAGTAGAGATGAAATAGGAAATTTTCTTGATAATTTCAAAACAAATATCCTTGGGGGTCTTAGTGAAAAAATGTATACTCTTAAGATACAAAACAAGAAAAATTCTGAGAATGGTGCATTATCTATTTTTTATCCCAGATGTAGGAAGAAACATTCCTTAAGAGAATGTCCCCTTGATAGTATATAAATTTGTGTCATATGTGTTGAAAATCATAATACAAAGGAATACCTATCAATACCTGGTCTTAAAGTTGTTTTCAAGATGAGGTTGGAACAAGCCAAGTTGAATCACTTTGTTTTATCACCAAAATACCATGGAAAATAAAAAACCAAATATGAATCAAGGTTTCAATAGTCAATGATCTACACAACCACAAAAAAATTGGAATTCACCCAAGCATTGGAAACCCTAGCCCCCACAATCTCAAAATCCATCTTGGGCACAAGGTTGGAAAAATACTTATGGAAAATATCCTCAATTCCAACAACCTTATCCTCCTTTTCCACCACAATATTATCCTCCTCAACTAAACCAAACCCCTCAATTTCAAAATCCAAATCAACAAATTTCATTACCATTTCCTCAAAAATCCAATAAAATACCTCCGCAACATCTCCTGAATCCAAATAATAATAATAAACAAGTTGTTTATAATGTCTAAGTACAAATTTTTCAAGATTGTATGATAACCCCATTAGTTCTAAATGATGTTCAACTTAGATCTAGAAGGGTTTTGCAAAAGAAGTCACCAACAATTTCCATCCAAAAACCTAAAAAGGATGAGCTTCCTGAAAAACATGAATATATTGATCCATAAAATACTTCTCTAAAGGAAGATGTTCTTGTACAATCAAAGGATGAGAAATTAAAAAATTTCCTACAGTTTCTCTAGTATAACAACCTTTTATTTCCTTGCAGGATCCACCTTTTCCTAGAAGGCTGAAAATTGATAAAGGAATAGAAAGGAATTTTTTTTTACTAGATTACAATATGCTTTAGAAAATATCAATATTTGAAAAACTATTAAGGAGTTATGCATTAGAAAATCAGGAAGTAAGAGAAAATATGTTAAAAAGATCCAATTGGTAGGGAAATTTTTTGATATTATGATCGAGAAACAAATTGTTCAAAAGTATTTATATCCATATAGCCCTATTGTAAAAATATGTATCAATGGTATTGAGATTCCAAATACTTTGATTGATCTAGGAGCAGCCATTAACATTATGAGTAAACAAAAAATGGAGCAACTAAATCTTCCTAATCTTCAATACACTCCAAGATTATTACAATTAGCAGACATATATGTTATCAAACCAATTGGTGTATTAGAAGATATGATTGTTTCTCTATATTCTTGGGAATATCCTATATATTTCATGATTTTAACTCCCAAGAATAATTTAGGAGGCCATTCATTGATCCTTGGTAGAACTTGGTTAGATATAGTTGATGCATTCGTAAGTTTTATATCTGGTGATATATATATTTTCTATGGGAATTCCACTAAGAAATTCACATTGTATCCACCTTCAAAAACAATAACTGAAGTAGAAAGTGAAATTTGGATAGAAGATTATGATGAAGAATTTGATAATATGTAATCAATATTTACTCTTTCGCAATTAGATGAGGAAGATCAATTAAAAAATTTAATAATAATATTGATTATTCTTTGTACTGTGAGAAAAATCAATGTTTTCAAGAACAATGCAATATTGAATATCTATCATCTCACCAAATGGCTTTACATGCTATGGAAAATTTTGGAAATTATCAAGTAGAAATGTTTCCAGGAAAAACATTGAATATTAATAATAACTTGGAAGAGTTTCAAAAGAATAAAATGATAAAGATGCTACAAAAACAATCCTCTGCTTATGCATGGGAATATACTTATATGACGCCTAGAATGATCCTAAAAATTGTATGCATCATATTTATTTCCAGGAAAATGTCAAACTAGTTAGAAAACCTCAGAGAAGGATGAAACTAATATGAGAGAAATTGTTAAGAGGAATTACAAAAGTTACTTAATATGAATTTCATATATCTAATATCAGATAGTCAATGGGTGTCACCTTTAGTGATTATTTCTAAGAAAAATGGAAAATGGAGAGTGTTTATTCACTACATGGAATTAAATAAAACTACTTTGAAAGATCATTTTCCACTACCTTTTATAGATCAAGTACTAGATATCTTGGCAGGCAAGAAATATTTTTCATTTCTACATGGTTTTAGTGGGTATAACCAAATCCAACTAGCACCACCATATCAAGATAAAACTACTTTCACATTTCCATGGGGAACATATTCCTATAGGTTACTTCCCTTTGGATTATGTAATGCATCGACCACATTTCAAAGAGAATTTTTAGGTATCTTTTCAGATCTAATTCATGACCGTGTGGAAGTTTACATGGATGACTTTATTGTATATGGATATACCTTTGAATAAGCTATTGAAAATTTCGAAAAATTTCTTATTAGATGTAAGGAAGCAAACCTTTCATTAAGACATGAGAAACGTTTTATGATGTTCAGTGAAGGGATTGTTTTAGGCCACCATATTTCAAGTGATGGAATTAAAGTGGATAAATCTAAAGTATAAATAATTTCTAAAATTCCAATTCCTAATTTTCAAATACATGTTAGAAGTTTTATCGAGTTTACTGGATATATAGAAGATTCAAAGAAAAATTCACAAAAATTGCCTCCCCTTTTCAAACTTCTTACAAAAGATTGTGAATTTGTATGGAACTCTGATTGTCAAAGAACATTTAAGACATTGATTTTTTTTTTATTGAAGCACCAATTAAGAGGACGTAATTGGTCTCTCCCTTTCCATATTTCTACTAATGCTTTAGATACAACTTTAGGATTCTTGTTGTGACAAAAGGATTTAACTCCTTATTATATTTATTATAGAAGAAAAAATTTGACTCCAGTAGAGTTAAATTACATTGTAATAAAAAATGAGTTTTTAGTTGTTGTGCATACCATTAATAAGTTTTGTCATTACGTCACTCATTATGAATCTTTCATTCATATATATCATTAAGTTATTAGAGATTTAACGAACAAACCAATTAATAATTGTAGAATTATAATATGGCTGATATTATTACAAGAATTCAACATTATTATTTTTATAAAACAAGAAAAGAAAATATAGTTGTTGATTTTATTTATCGAATGTAGAATAATAATGATATGTCCCTGTAAAAGATAATTTTCCTCGTGAGTATCTTTTTGTAGTATCTACTAAAACACCTTGGTTCGTCGATATTGCCAATTATTTAGCTACAGGAAAATTACCTCCACAACTATCATCTAGATAAAAGCATCAAATTATTAAAACCAGTGCACCTTATTCTTGGATAGATGGAGAATTGTACAAAAATAAACCTAATTTTATTATCCAAATATGTTTTCGAGAATCTAAAGTACTAGAAAATTTTAAAGCTTGTCATGACGAGCCATGTGCAGGGCACTTTGTTGATAAAATAATTTCTTACAAGATCCTTCTTGTGGGATATTATTTTCCATCTATTTTTAAGGATTCCAAAGGATATGTAAAAATATGTGATCGTTTCCAAAGAATGGTTAAGCCTATTCCATTAGATGAAATACCTCTACAACCACAGGTACTTGTAGAGCCTTTTGAAAAATGGACTTTAGATTTTGTTGGACCAATAAATCCTCCATATAAACAGAAAAGGTACATACTTGTTTTCACAGATTATGTTACAAAAAGGGTAGAAGCTAAACCTCTTTTATTTGCAACTGAAAGTGTTGTAGTTACATTTATTTTTGAGGATATATTTATTCATTTTGGTGTTCCAAGAGGAATTGTTATAGATCAAGGTACTCAATTCACATCCAAGTTGGTGCAAAAGATCATAGAGCAATATAAAATCAAGCATCAGAATTCTACTACATATCATCCACAAGCCAATGGACAAGTGGAACTCACCAACAAGGTACTTGAAGAGATTCTAACCAATATTATGCATTTGCATAGAAAATATTGAGCAAAAAATTTTCCAGAATAATTATGGGCATATCGAACCACATGGAGAAATACAATTGGACATACTCCTTATGAGCTTGTCTATGGGAAGCAAGTTTTGATTCCAAGTGGAGACCTTCAGTACTGTTGCTAAATTTGGCCTTGATCTATCAGAAGCTAAAAAAAAAATACTCTCACAATTGAATGAATCAGATGAAATCCAACAAGATGTTATCCAAAGAACCAACATAGTTCAACAACAAATAGCAAGATAGCATGACATATTTAGCAAAACCAAAAAGTTCAAGCTAGGTGATTGGGCTCTTATTTTTTATTCTAAATTCCAATATTTTCAAGGAAAGTTTCAAACTCGTTGGATTGGTCCTTGGTCCTTATTAATGGTCATTTCTTAAGGTTTTAGCATAAATCACTAACAAAGGAAGAGTTTTTCAAGTATTTGCAAGAAAATTCTGAATTTAAGATGGTTAATAAAGGAGATTATTCTCCTCATTCTCCAACTCAATATATATATATATATATATATATATATATATATATATATATATATATGCATGAAATATAAGCATGAAAACCAACAATTTTTTCATGCTTATACATAAAATATTAACTAAAAACCAAGGGTTCTCTGTGGTTTAGATCTTCATAATTCCCTTATATTGTCCCTATTTCTTGTTATCCCTATTTTTCTAATAAAATTTCAGGTGGTAAGAAATAATTATAAAGATCATATTTCTTTATTGGTCATAAAAGAAGCAACAACAATAAAGAAACTTCCTCTAATCGAACAACAAATTTCAAGGAACAAGTAGCAACAAAATTAATATCATTCTGCAGTCGATCTTCAATTCTATATTTGCCTCCAAATTCTACATTCAGAATAATATCAACATCAACATTCAGTGTATATACATCAAAGTTATCCACAGCAAACATATGTAGAATTTTGAATTATTTTCATAAAAAAACATTAGGTTTTCATTCATGGGATGATTTTATTTAAAAAAAAGAAGGCCTTGAGTTATTAAAATACCTTATAGATTGCCCAAAAATTATGTTTATTATCATAATTGTTACACCTCATTCCATCATCATTACTAAATCGGTCACATCAATCTACTCGAAATTGTATACAATCCACTTATCCTATGAAATCAAACTTAAAAATAATGGGCAGTTATACAAAAAGGTTTAGTCCTATCATGAAACAAATACCCTGCGAGCACCATACTTCGTTATCATTCTACTTCATATTATTTCACTCCATTTTGTAAACCTTTCCATTCAATTTTTATCACCTCCTTCATGTCAATCCCCAATCACATATGTGAAATGAAATAGTTTAGGGTTGATACTTCTCTCCACCATGGGTATCATTGTCTTATAAAAACCAAATGGAGTCAAGTTCCTTCAAGCATATCCGAGAGTCAAATAATAGTTGCAAAAAGTAGGGTGGCTTAGGTTCTTTGAAAAATTCTACGGGCATGAGACAAAGGCCACTAAACCTTTTTTCTTGGGCTTTTGATGGGGTAGAATCAAAAAATGGTGATATCAAGCTCATCTTAACGGAATTTGTCATGGAAGAAGTTGCGAAATTGCCAAGAAATGGAGACTCGAGTTGGTTTAAAAACTCAAGGAGAATTACTGGGTAAAATTCCTCAAAGAACTAGGCTCTTGACATATCCATCTTTAAAAACAGAATGCGAGTTACAAAAATAAAATGAAAATGGAGAAATTTATTGTTGCCCATTCAAAAATTTTAACTTGTGAAGAAATGTTTGGAACCATGTTTTTCTATCATGCTAACTCCTGATGCATTTTATTGATGAAAATGAAATAAATTTGTCATACTTCTTGATCTGTAGTCTTAGAAATATGGCATCAAGTATACAAAGAGAGTCTAAATCCATTGATAATTCACTCTACCATCGTGGAATTATCGAAATTCTCAGAGAGACATGTTTAGAAGCTAAGGGAGACAATTGGAAATATTTTCTAATCCATAACCACTTTGTAGAAACCCAGAAAGAAGAAACGAGTATGAGGGTTAAAAGAATTCGATGCAGGTCATTATCAAACCCTAACCCTGAAGAGGAAATTTAAAAAGATAGTTCAAAGCATAATAAAACATAGGCACCAGAATACCCATTTGAACATGATACCCCGCTCTCTCAGTACTTTGAAAAATGTAAACACAAAAATGAAAAACAAAATATTAGAAGAAAGAAATCTAGCCAAAATTCTAAGCTACTTGAAGAAAATGAAAAATTAGAGAAGAGGAAACAAGAAACTAGCAAAATTAAAAGAAGCCAAGACATTAAAGAATCAGGAATAAAACTGAGAAGAAGCAGAATAATTTCAAAACTATAAAATACACAGTCTCTAGAAATGATTGGCCTTAAATACAAAGGATATTGAACACATCCTCAAACAATGAGCCCAATAAGAAAAACACCAAACATTGATCCAATTCAGTAGAAAATCTATGATTATGTGGAGTATCTCGAACAAAGAGTGAAACAAAAGGTAAATATTTCTTGGAAGCAAGAGAATTTATCTAATTAAACTCCTCTGAAATAACATACTCCTAAAAAAAAACACATAATTGACGATGCTCTGAAACAAGACATATATGAGTTAGAAGTTCTTAATAAACATATTTCACAAGAACAAGAAGCAAAAAATATACAAAATGAATTATTAAGAATCCAGAATGATAATATACATTTGCATCTCTATTACTGGTACAAGAAAAACAAAAAGCTCAAAGAGAATAATAGATTCCTTAAGAACATAATCAAGGGATTGCAAATAAAAATTCAAATGAAGAAACCAAGGGCAATATTCAACATTAAAAAGAGAAAGGAAAGCACTAGTTTGGATGTGCTTGCACAAGCTTCTGAAATCATATATTGAATAAGAAGGAAAAAACCAATTTTGAATTTTTTTATGCATGAGGACATGCAAGAAATTTGGTGTGGGGCAATGTTGAAATATGAAATTGTTTCATTTTTTACTAACTTTTTCCCTCTCCTTTATCTTTTTGTGACCATTTTATAGAAGTATTAGCCTAATCAAGGTCATATCATACTTACTCGAGCTTATTAAAGGTATTAATCATCCATGTTTTAGAATATATTGTTCCTTTATGAATTTTAACGAAAGCATCTCTACAATTACAAAATCTTGATCATTTTGCAGCTAATATTGAATTTTGCAGCCATATCCATGATTAGACAGGTTTCAATGCACCAATGAAGGAATGAAATGTACATATAGATGATATATTTTCACCACATGGATTTTCACCTATTGGCATGACTTGGCAAGTTACAAAGATCGAAACATCTAAGAGTCAAGCCGAAAATCAAACTCTAGTTTTGACGGTGCAGCAGTCAGGCGAAGTTTGACAGGAGATCATGATGATATCATGCGAGTGTCCAAGAAACTTGTTTGATCATGGAGATATGATTCAAGAAGAATCTCTTATGATTTTCTCTCATAGTAGAAAATCATGAAAAGATAAAGTTTCATTCAAATTCACTTCTTATATGGAAGAATAGTTTCATTTCCTATCGTCCCAAAAATATTAATTTATTTTGATGAAAACTTGTATAAAATCCATAAGGTGAAACCAAAAACAAAGTTTAGTTAAGTAATTTTTGGTTCATTTCTAGTACTTTGAAACTATGTTCTGAATTAATGTAATACTTTTTTCTTTTCCAATGCATGGATGAGCTATAGTTTGAACAACGACAGACTTACACTAACGAGATGCCCCCCTAGAGAGTAGTAAGGATAGTTAGTTTTGTTTACATTATAATTTGTTCGTAGAATAGAAGTTTCATGAACTTTTATTTTCAAACAGTTGCATTACAGTTATGTTTTAATCATCTGTTTTTTTTAATTATGGGATGCTCCTAAAAAAACACCAAAAATATGTATTTCTTATATGAATTTCCTTCTAGAAATTTAGTCTTATTACTCAGTTAGTTTCATGGATGAAGAAGAAATGTATTTTTAGAGTTATTTGTGCACATCAGTAATCATTTTAAGTTACAAGCTCTCATTTGATTTTCCTTCTACAAGTATTTACATTAGCATTTATTTTTTCAACTATAGTTAAAATTTCATTTTCTGCAAATAGAAGTTAAGTTCCCTTTTATACAATTAGTGTTAGAATTTCTTTCTACAAAGTAGTCTTAAATTTTCAATTTTGAAATTAGTATTAAAATATATTTTCTGAAATATAGCATTAGTCTTTCCTTTATGCAAATAGAAATATACTTTAAATTTTGCAATTAGAAATAGATTTTCAATTCTATAATTAGAATAAGTTGATATTTCAAGCAATAGATTTCAATTCAGTTGGTATTTGCTTTTGATGTAACTTTAATAGAAATAACTTGTGTGTGAAAACTCTCTAATCTCATTTAAATTTTTTCCATACTTATAATAATTTTGTCCAAAGATATAATTCCTAGCATATATGGTGCACATACACTAAGTACACAAACTTTGGTTGACCATTAATGAAGTAATTTAAGGTCAATTAAATTACCCAACAATATTCCTCTTCCTTTTTATGCCCTTCTATGGGTTATTAATAAGGAGCTTTCGGAGAATATTTGTTACGTTCAACCTCTAACTTTGCATCCCACGTGTATGTTGGTGTTGCAATTAATTCTCTTGAAAGAACTCCTTCATGTGCCACCTTGGACCCTAGTCACTAACTAAGAAAAAATATCCTATAATACTATTTTTTGGCATTGCACCAAAGCTTCACAAATCTCTTTTTCACATATATTAATTTTACCTAATGATTTCATCCAATGATACAAGAATATTATCCACATCCTCCATATATATAGCATGAAAATCCAAATTCAAAAAATATTTTTCCATCGTAATATTTGAATATTAAAAAAATTAAGAATTTTTACCCTCAAACTATGTGCTTTATATATGCTTTTCGAGGAACTACAATATTTTATGCAATTAAACATTGATGAAATTATGCTTGTTGAAGACATCCATGAACCTATAGTAGGAATACGTAAAATAAAAATAAACCTCGTGCTCTATGGGTCAGTAGATCATACTTTGTGAGATAAAGTGCATGAATTTTATCATGTTGAGGCCGATATGGTGAACTTTGATTTCATACTGACAAATTTTAATGATTGTGAACTAGTCCCCTCTGAAGGTTTTTTCATTTTATAGTATTCTCACTAGGCGATATTGACCTTATAGGCCTTGGTGGCCTACTTTGTCCAATTTTGAAGATATGTTCTTCAGATATAATGGCATGTTGAACTACCTAATGCAAGGTATGAGGCATAAAAAGTTTGACCTTGACCCAGATGTTGAAGTTCAATTAACAGAATCGGAAAAAAATTCATGTAATAAAAGTTAATAAAGGAACAAATAAGATCACAGTTGAGGGACACTTGTTTCAAGCTAAATGTTGGGAAAAACATCCTAGCATGTGCTCATTTCGGTTATTATGGATAAAGGGAATTGGCAAAGGCTTTGGAAAGGAAATAAAGAGGAAAATTTTATTTTTGTCACATTTATTCATGAAAATAAATGAAAATAGGAGAAAAGGAAGGCAAAATGTCACAAGTTGCATATGAGGAGGAAAATGAAGGAAAATAATTTAAAATGAAGAAAATAGAGGCCTCATTAATAAAAAGGATTCTCAGGATCAGTTGGCAAGATTTTGTTGGTTCAAGATTTTGTCAGTTCGGTTTTGGAGCTCTCTATTCTCTCTCTCACACACTCTTGGACACTTAGAGTTTTCTTGGAGAAATTTAGCATAGAGCCAAGAAAGAGGAAAGAAAGAAAAGGAAGGACAATGAAATCAAATGAAAGAAAAGATCAAGCAAGGAAGAGAAGGATATAGCAGCTTCAATATGAATACTTGCAAGCAACATATTGCATGTGTGATTTCCTAGTTGGTTTGGACCTACATGTCTTATGCATGTTGGTATTTGGTTCTCTTGTTGTCGGTGGCATGGTTTTACCAGGTTTTTACAGTGGTTTTCAACCTTTCCTTTCCTTCTTCCAAATTCCATGGTGTGTTGGGATTTTTATCTCGATTTTGAGCTTTATAATTGCTGGATGTATTTCATAATCAGTGGCGGAGGTGGTCTCAAGGAAAAATCTTAAAGGCCTAGGAATCCCTTGATTGGTTTTGATTAGATACACAGTAAAGCCTTAAGTGGTGTCTTATTTTAGGGCCTAGTGATCCAGGATTAGATTATGGTAAAGCCTAAGAGACAGGGAGACTAAAATTTCCTCAAGGATAGTGATGGATTCAGGATGGCATTCTAGGTTTGGTTCGGTTTTGTGATCGGAGCACTATTTTTGGTCTGATCACAGTATGGTGAGGGTGGAGGTGGTTTAACATTTGGATTGCCTTGGTTGTTTTTGGATTGGTTTATCCATGAGATCCCACATTCATGCTTGGAATATGGAACAGGGATTACTAGCTAAAGAGATATTTGGCTCAACCATATCTATGGTCTGGTGGTACATGGAAGTCCCGAACCTAGTCAGTTATTTCCTATGTTTAATGAAAGCTAATTTCTCTTGATTTTGTATTTATTAATGTGTGGATTTAATGGTTTTTATCTCACTATTATTTCCATGGTTTTATGTTGGTTATAAGCATCATTAATGATTGGTTCATGTCATGATTATTCCATGTATTTACTTGTAAATGTTAAAAAAATGGATGCAAGACCTAATTGATGTCATATTTGTTCAAGGAAGAAGTTGGTGATCCTTCTTGTAATGTTTCATAAGGGTTTTCATTCATTCATGCTTTGTATTGTATCCTAGACCTGTAGATTTCATTCATGCCAAGTGTTTGACAGAATGTCGGTCTTGATTGGGGATGGTTAGGCCTAGTTCTGGAGTTAGATTTTGGTTATTTGGTATTTTCGTCATGTGTTTAATGATTTCTGAAAGCTACATGAAGTTCTGAGTAGTGTCCTAGATTATGGGATTAAAATGTGCCTTAAATCACGTGGACGCAGTCATAGGTCTGGGAAATTGAGTCCATGGATGCATGCATGCCCATGTTGTGGGTGCGTCCAGACCCTTGTAGACACACCCTTTCCCATATCAATGTATTTTCTAGTGGTTTTATTCAAAAAAAGTGAGTGGGACCCGGGGACATGTAATCTTAATGACTGGGATAGCCTCTAGGGGTCCCATAATAGGTGCAGGAAGTCTGTTTTATGGTTTTCCATGCCAATTCCACTTCATTAAAGCCACCAAGGAGGTTGAGTCTTCTCTTAAATGACCTCAGATCATGTTTACCCTAGTTGGTTGGTTACTTGGGTAGATGTAAGGGGAGGTGTATGTTACAGGTGGTATACGAGTGTGGTTTCGCTCTCATTGGGTGAATGTGTTGATCATGCATTCGTGTTGGTTGCATATGTGTTAATCATCATGTGGTCTATATTATTGTTTAATATGCATGGTGTCAGTCATGGTTGTAGTGATGCCACCATGTGAAAGAGGATGTTTTTGTTGTGAAGTGTGTCATCATGTGTGTATGTCATTTATGAATTTTTATGCATGTTAGTGTATATATTTCGTTATGCATGCATTGTCATGGTTAATATTGTTTTCCATAAGGTAATTGTGGGAATTTTAGGTCATCATGATGTTGTTAGTATGTTATGATGTTGATGTGTTGCCTGAGATGGAGCAGGAGATGCAGATCATCAAAGTGAAGTTACAGCACTAGAATTCGGGGTAAGAGCAAATCCTCATCCAGGTTGTATGTTTGGCATGGAGGTATATGGTTAATGGTTGTTATAATAATTAGGGTTACTTATGTACATGTTTTTCATTTTATTGTTGTTGTCGTTACATGTATGATAGATGTTAGTGAATTAGTATGGTCATATCTACGTTCGTCGGAGAGTCATGCATGGTAGTAACTTGTTTTTTTTATGTTAGTTAAACTTGATGATTATGTTATATGTTGTTGATGAGTATGTTATATGTTGACTTGTTGTCGTTATATGTTATTTAACTTTATGATTAATGTTATTGAATTAATATATTGATGTTATATGTATCATGCTAATGTGGATTGGCCTATGCAGATGGTTATGGTTAGGACACTCAGATATGAGTTAATATATGTGTTATATTATGACATACTAATCTAGACTGATTATGCGTATGTGATTGTTATGAAAGAAAGACAATTGTTTATGAGCCTATGATGTGAACATGTTAGCTAATTAATGTTATGGATATCATGACCATATTTATGTTTGAGTGGATTTGTTGTGAAGTTATATCATGTTAATCTATATTGATTGTGTAGACAAGATAGCCTCCCCTGAGATACATTAAGGTATGAGGATGCTTATGTCGACTACTTGATGCTTAATTGGTTGATTATGTCATCTATATGGTGTTGAGTGTTTGGTGTCTATTATGTCTTCTAGTTTATTTATCTAACATAGTATGTTTATAGCTTGTTCAAATGCTTGATTAATCACATGGTATGAGTATGTGTTTATAATATTGCATGAATAAATGACATTGTTTTAAGATGGTTGTACTAACACATACGTGTTGGGACATATGATATGTACTTGAGTGTAATTAGGTGAGAGTTGTAGCATTATGTATTATGATCAATGAATGTGAGTTGACTGTGGATTATGACATGGTTGTTAGTCTTGGTAAAATTTTATTTCAAATTAAGAGATATGTTGTCTTGATCTTTGGTACATACAACTCACATGCATGTTCAGTTACAAGTCAGTGTGCTTGGCACAACAAGGTAAGATAATTGGTATATTGTTATATTTATTTATGTGCTGACATTTTTGTGGTTATGGCAGTATGATGCATGGATTGCATGGCAAAAGAGACTTCCATGAAATCTTGTAGAAGGATCAGGTTGAGTTTTCCTTCAGAAGCAATAGGGACCCATGGGGATTGATTCATGGTGTTTGTTTCCAGTCTTGTGCTTTTGGTATCTTGTGGTTGTTTTTTTGGTAAGTTGTGCTAGTCTATTAATTTCAAAAACATAAAAGTACATAGTTTATAGGCAGGGTTGTTAAGCTGTGCTTAAACAATCCCTGCCCTTGTTACATTTTTTTTGGGCTACCGTGGGGGAGGGTGTTGGCCCAGAAAAAAATTGTGAGCAATAATTACTGTGTGCACAATAGTGTTGATATATTTAGGAGCATAGAAGTAGGACATGACAGTATTTCCCTGCGGGCACAATGACAAAAAACAAAATAAGACTTAACAACAACGCATACATTATTCATCCTCATCATCACTACTATGGGGAATTTACTTTAAGATGGGATAGGTAGGGGCCTGTGCGACAGCCGCTTCCATTGCAGCTTCCACTTCAACAACAATGCATTTAGGGAGAATTGAAGGAGTGCAAATGATGGGGGAGTCTGGATCTACTCCTTCAGGAACCTTCATTTAAACGCCGTCGGAATCCATGATCCTAATGTCTGTGTCTTCATCGGCCTGCGCAGGACTATTTGGGGGTGCTGGAATGCACTATGGAAAGGGAGATTTGGGGGTGTTAGAATGCACTATGGAAAGGGAGATTTGGGGGTGGAGGTGGACCTCCTCGCACCACGACTTCCTCTTTGCATCGAGCTCCTAGAGGAGTCCGTGTGTTGCTGAGGAACTGAATGATGACTAGCTGGGGATTTTGACGAGAATCCTTCAATCCATTCGAGGCGGTTGTTCTTGCCGCGATGGTAGAGGCCTGGGAGAGCCCCTCATTGTCCCCCACGAATTGTGCGTTGGCACAACCTAGGTGCCATTGCGCACTTGGGAGGGGCTATGGGGGAAACACAGGGGCAGGAGAAGTTTCAGGGGTTGGGGGACAAGTGCGCAGGATGCAATGCACTAGGTAGAGGGGGGCTACGCAGCTCAACTCCAGAATTTAGACTTCAGTGAGCATCCATATCAAAATAGCTAACTGTAGTGGAAGGAAGATGAGGGAGGGAAGGGGCTGAGAATGGGAGGATATATAGGATTTTGGATGAGGAATGTCAGAGAGGCAATGAGTGATCTGCGTGTGGAGCTCAGGCAGTTGGGCAAGTGTAGAGGGGTAAGCATGGATGCATTGCTGATTATGCATCATGGTCATTAATGGAGGTAAGGGTGAGGTGATGCTCCAGGTCAGGAGACACCAGGTCTGTCCATTCTACGTGATCTATGTTTCTGTGAGGATCGTGCGAGGTGATAACGGTGATTGGATCCACTGCGGTTGGGAAATTGCATTGGAGATCTCTGCAGTCCTCATGAGTTGGCCGTTTTTGTCCACCCGTGTCAAGTGTGTCACTTGCATCTGGGAAAAGCCGGTCATTCTGAATTAGGATAAGACAGTTCTGTTTCAGTGCCTCATCTTCATTCTGATCAAGGGTGTTATGGTGCAGAGCGCAGTTTCTTTCCACCCCTTTGTTAGCAAGCAAGTCTTCCACAACATTGGTTTTTCTGTGCACATGAACGAAAGTGATGGATCTGTGATTGTGAAGCAGAAGTTCCTGCGTTTTGAGCTTGTAAGTGAGTCTCCTGATGTTGGAGACTTTCAAAGAAGCAGTGCCTTGAAGGATATAGGTGGCGGCCATGGTTATTATTTGTGATTCCCCTTACGCTTCTAGAGGTAAGTAGTGGAATTCTATGGCGATTTGAATACCCTATATCATTCCTTCTATCTCAGTAGAGTTGTTACTGTCCCGTCCAATATTCCCATAGTAGATTCTGAGAGGATCTCCCTTGGTGTTCCTGATGACTCCTCCAAAACTTGTTGTTCCTGGGTTACCTTTAGAAGCCCCATCAAAATTGCATTTTAAAAATCCTGGGAGGGGAGGCAACCAAGTGTCCGGGGTCAGAGAAATTCCTTTTCTTCTGGGAGTGATTTCCATGGGAGTTTTGAGACTCATTTTCTAGTTGTTCAAAATGTGGCATTTAGTTGCCTCGTTGGGTAAGTCCTCCTTACTCCACGCATCTAAATTTAGAGTTCCAGTGAGGTTGCTATGAATCTTGTCCCAAATTTGTTCAAGTGTAGAAGATATGTCTTTGAATATGCGACTATTTCTCTCCTTCCATATATTCCAAATGAGGATACCTGGAGTGGTTTGCCATAGTTTGTTAAACAGGTTACCGTTGAAAGGATTTTCCTGCCAATTGTTGATGGTATGAATTATGTTGGATCTAGCATGGTTTGACCATTGGTAAAGGACAAAAATTCTGTCCCATAGGGAGCTCTCATGTAGACATTGGTCTAGCAGGTGGTCGATGGTTTTTGAGTTGCCCTAAAAGAGAGGACATATGGAGGGATCTTCAAACCCACATTTCAATAGATTCTTCCATGTGAGTATGTGGTGTTTACTGAGAAGCCATGGGAATGAGGCTATTTTGGGCCATAAATAAGCCTTCCAAATATTTTTCCAGATGATGTCGATAGGTCTGGGGTCTTGCTGATGGAGGAGATGGTAGGCTTCCCTGGTTGAGTAAGAGCCACTTGGCATGTGCCCCCAGCAGAGGATGTCAGACCCTATTTTGATTTGGATTTTTCTCTTTGTGCTTAGCTCCTCCCATATTTCAGTGTGGCTTTCATTGTTCCAGTTGCTTTTCCATTTGCTAGTGTGTATCCATTGCCTATATCCCTGAGATATGTCTTCTATCCAGAAGTCATGAACTTTTCATTGTTGCCGATTTTGGAGCATAGCATTGCATAGAGGTATACAGAATATGAAGGAGAGGCTTGGCATTTTTTTCTAGGAATCCTCCCAGAATATGTCTTGGTTACCATCTCGTAGCTCCTAAAAGCTGTGATTTTGGATAATACCCTTTTGATGGCTAGTCGCTTTCCAGATTTGGGAGCCTGGAAAATATAAGTTGTATCTAATGAGATCTTCCTTTGGCCAGTAATGTGCATACTTGGCTGTCCATATGTTTTCCCAGGGGTATTGGGATTGGAGACCCATTTCTACCAGATGCTCGCTCCCATTATGTTGTTGCTGTGTTCAGGGTCCCGAAGACCTAGGCCTCCCTGATTTTTTTGGGCGCGCACATCTTTCTAGTTAACTAAGGTCCATTTGTTTTTACCTTTTTTACCTCCCCAGAGGAATCTTCATTGTAGGGTGCGCATGGATTTAAGGACCCATTTGGGAGAAGAAAGAACTGAGAAGAGGTAAATGGGAAGAGATTGCAAGACATATTTGATGAGGACCAGACGGCTAGCAATGTTGAGAGTGCGGTGAGTCCAGTTGGAGAGGCAGGTTTCCATTTTGTTAAGCAGAGCTCTCCAGGAGGAGTTGTTGATGGTAGAATCAGTGAGAAGAGCTCTCAAGTATTTTGAGGGTAGGGAAGAAATGGTGAAGCCGAGGATGCGAGCAATGTTGCGTTGGGTCAGAGGGGGGGTGTGGAAGAAAAAAACTTGAGATTTGTCCTGGTTGATCTTTGTCCCTGAAACTTCAGAGAAGGAGTCGAGAACGGATTTGAGGGTGCAGGCTTCCTGGACAGAGGGGTAGCCCATGATTAGGTTGTCATACACAAATTGCTGGTGAGAAGCTAGGGGTAGGTTATGGAGAGGTAATCCCTGCAGCTCCCGTCTGAATAGAGTTTTTGATTAGGCGACCCAATCCTTCAACTATGCTGATGAATATGAAGGGAAAAAGAGGATCCCCTTTTCTTACGCCTCTAGAGGGATTTAAGGTGACAGAGGGGATTCCATTGAATATGATGGAGTGAAAGGGAGAGGTAATGAGACTCATAATCCATCTAATCTAGGTGTGACTGAAGCCAAAAGTTGTAAGGATGTTTTTTATGTAATCCCAACTTAGTTTGTCAAAAGATTTGGAAAGATCAATTTTGAGAAGCATACCTAGTTTTTTGGTGGTTTTGAGGGAGTGAATGACCTCATGAGTTAAGATGATGCCGTCCAGGATCTATCTTCCTTCCACATACCCTATTTTCTCTGGGGAGATGATGAGAGGTAGTAGCTTCTTCAACCGATTAGCTATGACTTTGGAGATGATTTTTTAAATGACATTGCAAAGGGCTAAAGGTATGTACTTACTAGGAGAGGAAGCTCTATCTTCTTTTGGGATCAGAGTGATGAAGGTAGCATTTAGAGCTGGTAACATCCAATGAGTGGACCTAGATTCCTCCACAACTTCCTAGAATTCATTTTGGATGATGTCCCAGAAGAAGTGAAAGAAGTTCGTGGTGAATCCATCAGGCCCTGGAGCTTTCCTAGATTTCAATTGGAAGATTGCCTGTTCCACCACAACAACGGTGGTCGCAGCGAGCAACATCCTGTTGTGATCTTCTCTTATTAGCTTGATAATGTGTTGGGTAATTTCCCCGATGGCTTCACACCTTTGGTGGTTGGGTTCCTAGAGGATGTTCCTGAAGTGATTGCACAACTCCTCCGTGATGGCTTCTTGTGTTTCCAACCTTTCCCCTACTTGGTTCTTGATGAAAATAATTCTGTTGTGCATGTTGAAGATTGCAACAAGAAACAGTGAAGGAGGCATCCTGAAACATCATTCCTGATCCTAGTTGGAAAGTGATCACCTAAACTAGGTGGGGGCCACACAGGTGATTTTTGTCGCAAAGTCTATTTTTAAACTATGTCTATTTTTAGACATATGGATCATGTTCTATAAGTTGCGGGATGCTATTTGTGGATGGTTGGTCAAGTTGGAAAAATAGATGGATTTATATTTTTAGACATATTGGGCAGAATCTATTTTTAGATTGCCAATCTAAAAATAGATATGTCGAATATTATTAGCTCTTAATAATATTTGGACTCTAAACATTATCTTATTCTCTTGGAGCACTTCAGTTAAGTGCACAGATGTGGCACAGGAGCTGACGGAAGGAATTACGCTATTCCTAAGGGTTAAGTGGAGCTATTGCATGGATACTTCAGTTAGAACTCATGTGACAGAGTTTGGTGGAGTTGATTGAGGAGTTAATGGAGTTGTGTTCAATTTAACTAATCTAAACATAGTTGAGCTATTTGTATCTAGTTTAAATGATTGATACAATTAGTGAGAGTGGTGTGAATTAATTATTAATTAATTCACTAATTATAAACTCATTAATCATCTAAAGAATACATCAGTTAACTTCAGTGCATGGACAGTTTTAGTGGAGACCAGTGCAAAGATAGGTGAAAGGGAAAGTGTGACTATCAGTTGTGACTATAAGTGATGCATGGTTTGCATCCAACACTTAGTAGAGATGCCTATAAATACTGCGTGAGCAAGGCTGGGGTAATTCATTCTCATCAAGAGGCATTCTTCAGCAGGGATTGTGCAATAGAGGCAGGCTATCGAGTGGCAGAGATTGGAGCATGTGTTTTGCTAGATCTAGCTTGATTAGTGTGTAGCAATTGGAGATTGTACTGAGAGCTTGTGAGGAGCTTTGTACAATGATTGTTACATGATCTCTATGACATATATAATATATATATAGTTGGGGGTTTTCAGCTTTAATCTTTCCCATTACATACTGTGTTCATATGTGTGAATTTTTATGGCTTTAATGTGTGCATGAAATTGATTTTATTTCCGCATGTAATGATCAATGGTAGAAGAGATTCTGTATTGTGCATGAAGTAAAATACTGTGTGATCAGGAGAATCTCGGTGAATAATATTTCAGTTATTCAAATTTCTACAGTGCATACAGTGTTGTATGGTGGACCGGTGGAAGAATTTAGTATTTCTTTCTCCCTCTTTGAATCAATTGATTCTAGATTTTTGTCTCCAAAGGGCTTCTTCCTAGTTCCTTCTTTCCTCCAGTTGAGTGTTTAGGTTGTGCTCCTGGTGAGATGTCTCATTTGTGCATCCGTTTTGGATGATATTATGTTGCAGAGTTTTCATTTTTTCCTTGTGGTCTTTATGCTCTGTGAATATATTGCCAAATATAGTTTTGTTCCATACTTTCAAATGTCTTTTGAGAAGTTTCAGTTTTGTTTGGAATTGGAGCATTTTGGTGCCTGGAGGGGGTTCTATAGAAGACCACCATTGGGACACTAGATCCTTGAACCCGGGGTGCCTGAACCAACAATGTGCAAAACGGAAGGGTTTGGGAGCATGCTTACCTGGGTGGAGCCATTGGAGTTGTATCGACCAATGATTAGATCCCACTGCTGGGATGATAGTAGTGTCCAGATTCCCTACAAGGTGGATGAGATCATCGGTGATGAGGAATCTGTCCAACCGAGATGCTATTTTTGGGTACCCCCTCTTTTGTTGTCCCATGTAAAGATTCCATTGGAGGTTTGAAGATCTATGAGATTGTTACTTTGGATGAATTCTTTGAATCCATTACTGTCAGATTCGAGATACAATCTTTCGCCTTTCTTTTCCTAGAGGTTGGTTATCATGTTGAAATCTCCTCCCAGAAGCTAGAGGGGATGGGATCATTGAAAGTTAAGTTCCTCAATATTTCTCAAGAGCGTCAGTTTTTTTTGCATATTTTGGAGTGCGTAGACATTGGTGAGCAATCCCTGAATTTCAGTATCTACCAGGTGGAAGTTACCCTGAATGAAGTTTCTATTGGCCTGCAGATTATCTAAAGTGATGATTTGAGGGTTCCATATGATGGAAAGTCCCCCAGATGCCCCGTTTGCATCAACTGCTATGATATTGCTACCTTTCCATATCTTTTTGAAAATGGTTTCCAGAGTGGAACTGGTACATTTGGTTTCTTGCATGTAGAAAATTGCAGGGTGTTCCTCCATAATCATTTTTTTTAAGATCCTATGCTTCATGGGGCTTTTGAGCCCTCTAATATTCCTTGAGATGAGAGTCATGGAATATATTTGGAGGTGAGAACATAGAATCTAGTTAGCTTGGGGAAACATCTTGATTCCACCATTTCTTTCCCTACTTCGATAGTTCGTTGCAGAGATGTTTTCCTTCCTCTTTTGCGGGACTCTTTTGCGAAGTATTGGGTGTTGATTATCATTCCTCCCTATATACCTAGAGAGGGGAGCTATTGTGCCTTGGCTAATATTTCCTCCATTTTTTCAATTTTATGCTCTGGGATTGAGGTGTAGTCCTTGTTGGTACATGCTTCTTCTAGCCCTACAAGATCTAGTCCTTCCAGATCTATGCTTTCTGGGTATTCTTCCATCGCCTCTGAGATCGTTTCCATTATTGGTTCTTTACCTTTTATCTGGCCGTTTTCCTCCTCAGTATTGGCATTGGGAGGTTTTAAGAAGGTCTCCAACGAAAACTTGTTTTTCTGAGCCATTGCAGATTGGACCTGCGTAGTGGAGGTGCTTCCAACCTCATTACCTGGTACTATTTCATTTTTTCTTAGATGATTAAGGGCAGTGAAGCTGTTGCTTGTGGTTGGTGCTTTTTGGTTCTTCTTCGGTGTAGCTCTTTTGTTATGTCTTTTTTTACTTGCTACCTTCATGAATCACTCATTTTCCTATTCGTTGGTGCTATTTTTCATTGTTTCTTTCTTATTTAGGGGGTAGTCTCTGAAGAGATGCCCATGTTGATGACATTTCCTACATCTGAAAGGAATGTGTTCATACTCAACAGTTTGAGTCCATTCAAATTCTTCATGCAAAATACTTACCTCACCTGGGAGTGGTTCGGCTAGATTCATGTAGACACATATACATGCG
Organism: Pinus albicaulis; assembly: GCA_034641835.2. Lineage (NCBI taxonomy): Eukaryota > Viridiplantae > Streptophyta > Pinopsida > Pinales > Pinaceae > Pinus > Pinus albicaulis. The sequence continues at coordinate 997,166,961 of CM076582.1, forward strand.
TAGGCAACATACCTGTTGATTTTAGTTTCTTTTTCAATCTTGACGAACTCCCCTATGGAATTTCCAATGTCTCGAAGGGTGAGTTCGTCCCAGTAGTCCTGAGGGAGCAAGTAGAGCCGGATCCAGACTGGTGCCCATGTAAGATCATGTTTATTTGGGTTGAAGCGTTCAGTCCAAGGTCGTAGGTATAGGCCTACAGTGTTGAAGAAATATGACCTTCCATCCATGATCCTGTCCTTGTCTTCAGAGCAGGTAAAGAGGATGTTGAAGAATCCCTTTGCACACAGTTGCAGTTCTATGTGTCCTTTAGATTTCCATTTCTAGGCTATCCATCCTTGCAACGCCTTTTTCGTGGGCTAGAAGCCCATGAACTTGCCTATTAATGCATGATCTTTCATGAATTGAATTCTTCCATTTATGTGATGCGCTAGGTGTTCAATCACTCTTTTCTTGGTTTCTTTTGGTATGCAAGTAGCATATTTTGTGGTTGCATCTACTGCAGTCAGGATATTTTCCTTTTGCGTTGTGGGTATCGCCCCTATATTTTCGCGAGATGGTCTAGAGTTGTGTTGATTGGAGAGTTCAACCCCTGTCGCCATCCCTATTGGTGACTGCCCTGTAGGGGGAGCAACAGCCCCCCCACTAGATTCGGTCATTGGAAAGCCTGTGGCTGTCTGGGTATCAGTTTGTCGTAGATATTACTGGAGGAGAAGGACTGCCAAGGGCAGCCGTCACCAGAACCAGAAAACCCTAGGTCATGGAGGTCAGCCTGATGTAGAGCTCTGCCAGGGTTTTTTTCCTATGTTAGATGCTCGAGTTCTGATCTGTTATTTGCGCTAAAAAAGACAATATTTTTGTATTATTCTGTTGATTGGTCTCTTGTGGTTTAATGTGCATGATTTGCGGCTTTTTTATGTCTAGTGTATGGCCATACCACCTTGCTGTGGTATCATATTGTTATTGATTTTCATGGTTTATTATTTTTGTTTCATGTTCTTTGATTTTGTTTGAGAGTCTTGGGAATTGGTTGGGGAAAGAGGAAATTAATGGAGATTGGGGAGAGTTGTGTGGCACCCAACAGGCAATAAAAGACTCAGATGAAGTTCGGTGCATGAGTTAGTGCAGCGGAAGGTAAGAATATGAGATTCGGTTGGACTGGTTGGGTCCATTGTGTTAAATGGATGGTGGAAGTAAAACCATGAAAAAGGTGATAGAAAAGGTAAATAAAATGGAAATGAGTTGTCATATGCCTAGGCTGTGCCGAGAAGTGTTGTTCTCAATTTTTAGCCACGTTGTACACATATAAAGGAAATTATCTTAACCTTGTCCTTATGTTATCTGGTAATTATGATGTGATCATGATTATGCTGGTGTTTATATATATATGTATACATGTATGTATGTATGTATTTCGTGTCTGACAGGGCCATTATGGATCATGGTTGTTTGATGATAAATGCTTATATGTGTGTGTGTGTGTGTGTGTGTCATTGTCTAACAGGATGATGATTGTTTTATGCTAATAATTATATATGCATGTATCTATCTATCTACGTCACTATCTAACAAGGTTTTCAGGGATCATTTTTGTGGAGGAATGATTGGTTATACAAGTGAATGGCATGAATAGGTTCCCAGCTATGAGAAATAAAGTGGTAGAGTAGCCTTGATAGATTTATGAGGCTAATATCATGTGGATGTGATTTAATTTTATATGCTTTCACCATTCCTATGTTTATGTTATGGATATGTAATGTTGAGGGGTACATCAGAGAAGTGAAAGTAGTGTGATCTGCAACATGTTAGGATAAGCATGGATAGTGGAAAGACACTAGAAGCAAGGTTTCTTGTGGGGTCAGTGTGTGGTATATGGATGTGAAGTACTATTGTTTTGTATATGTTGCGCATACTAAATATTTAGTGATTGTACCTATGGTGATGTGTACATGTAAAATAGGTAGTATTGTGTGCATATGATGTTGTATGTCTATTGTATATATGGCATTGTGTGTATATTGCATATGTAGTGCTAGGTATAAACGGTGCTATGTACATGTTGGATATGTGGTGTTGTGTACATACCGTATTGTGCATATATTGGATATGTGGTATTGTGTGCATATTGTGTTGTGTGCATGTTGGATATGTGGTGTTATGTACATATGGTGCTATGTACATGTTGTATATGCAGTGTTATGTACATATGGTGTGTGTATATTGCATATGTAGTGCTAGGTATAGACAGTGCTATGTACATTTTGGATTTGTGGTGTTGTATACATACTGTATTGTGCACATATTGGATATGTGGTATTGTGTGCATATGGTGCTTTTTGCATGTTTGATATGCGATGTTATGTACATATGGTGCTATGTACATGTTGTATATGCAGTGTTATGTACATATGGTGTTGTGTGTGTGTTGTACATATGGTGATATGTACATATAGTGTTGTGTGAATGATTGTATATGTGGTGTTGTGTGCATGTGGTGTTGTGTACATGTGGTATTGTGTACACATTGTACATGTGGTGCGGTGTACATTGGGCGTTGTGTACACATTGTGCAAGTGGTGTCGTGTACATGTGATGTTGTGCACAAGTTATGTAGGTATTTTTGTGTACAGGTGGTACTGTGTACATGTTGTGCATGTGGTACTAGTATATATATGTGGTATTGTGTGCATGTCGTACATGTTTTATTGTGGGCATGAAATATATGTATATTTATTTTATTGTACATCGGGTGCAGGTGTATGTATTGTGTTGTGTCGTATACTGGGTGCAGGTGTATGTATTGTGTTGTGTCGTATACTGGATGCAGGTGTATGTTTGTGTTGATGACACCCCCCCCCTGAATCTCGCTTCAAAGGATTCACTAAAGAAAGAAACATGTGTTGAAATTTTCTCATTAGGTCCAAAACTTATGGTGTGCCACCCCCCACCCCCCTCCCTTAGAAGGTGGGGTGAATGTTGTTCAGTCTAATGGCCCTACTCTTTCCAACACGTCTTCTAACCATGATTACATGTTCCAATGAAACCAATTTACATTAGTCCAGCTTGAGCAATAAACATCAATGTGGAAGGTAACTATGGAAGGTTCATACAATCCCGTAGCAACCCCTCTTACAAATACATTCACTCACTATCTCAAGGACTAAGACAAGATGTTGCCAATTATGTTACCAAGTCACTTATTAACCATATATATAGTCCACTCAATTTGTAATGTCCACTCAATTATAACTGGATAACACACACAATATTTCTTTATTAATGTCTTTCTATGAACATTTTGTATGGATTAATTAGTAACATCCAAGTAATGCAAGTACAAATTTCTCTAAGTGTGTGAGAACCAATAAAATGTAACTATCATTAATTAAGTTTTAACAATATACAAAAGCATCAACTTAATATACTTATATTATCATGATTTTATTATGTTAGTATCACAAATTATATAATATTTAGTGTATATAAAGTATTATTACTTTTTCATTGATTTATTCCAAACCCACAATCATTACTATTTATTTATATAACTTGGATATAAATAGAACTTGCCTATATTACACCTCAAATTTCCTATATTATACCTTAAATCCACCTCAAATTACTTTTTAACATTCACCTATTCTATATAGAATATTTCTATGAATTACTTACAACCTATTTGTAATAATAATAATAATAATTGAATATTTGACATGAGTTAAGTCTAGTAATATGGATATATTTCTTAGGTACCTATATTATTAGTGTAGTACCTTATTGTGTTAGTGTAGCCCCCTTGTTTTTATTTTTATAACCATATATTCCCCATATTGTTATTATTGTTCCCCATAAAACCCCAACATTGCTATTGTTGTGCCCTTACATTATTATTGTTAGGTCGGCTAGGATTATATCGTGACCCCATGGACTCCTATATATAGAAAGGAGGTTTTTCCATTTGAATCATCCAAGAATTGCTCATTTATGTAATGTAAAGGAGGTTTCCCCCTTGAAGTGGCTTATTTCTAATGCATATATTCCTATTCTTTTCTATTTTTGGAGTTGGTTTCATAACATTTGGTATCAAAACTTTGGATTCTAGCGTTTCACTGCTTCAAACAGGTCATCGTGGCATTTTCGCCATAACTTTGTTTCTACGACATTTCAGAAGCTACCAAAAAAACCCATTTATGAAGTAATCTTGAGGAACTTCGCGTAAAAATTTCAGAACTTGGTTCCCAATATTTTCAGAGATATGATCTGTGGAATTTATGGTTTTCGTAGGCTTCCGAATTTCATCTCAAAGAGGTGACCTTAGGAAAATTATGATAAATCTCTCTCTCTGATCATCTAATTGGAATTATGTAAAAAGTGGCCGAAATAACATGGAAATTACTTTCTTCTCTATCAATTTTAGAGCCAAAGGAGGAAACAGTGACATGTGGAATGCCGTACAAGTTAGTTCTACTGAACCAGTCCATAATTAGGTCGGCTAGGATTATAGTTGCAGACTCGGGGTAAGATTTCTCGACCAATTTGGGCATTAGATAATTATTCTTGCATCTTTGATGAGGCAACAGATGCGGATTTGAATAGGCTTGTGGAAAAAGAAGAGATTTTGGACACTCTTAAATATTTTTCCAAAGACAAAAGCCCTGACCCTAATGGATGGTTGAAAGTTTATTCACTATTATGATATGATGGCGAATGATCTTCTAAAGGTCGTGTAGGAATCACGCAGCATGGGCTCCATCCCAGGGGATATCAACTTGACCTTCATCGTCTTCATTCCCAAATCCTTCAGTTCGAAGTCTTTTGGGGAATTCAGGCCCATTTCTTTATGTAATGTGGTATACACAACTATCTCCAAGGTGATCGTCCGACGTATCATTAGCCCTCTCTCTACACATATCTATCTGGAACAATATGGATTTCTACCTAAATGTGTCATACACGTTTCCATCGCAGTGGCACAAGAGTGTTTCCATTCTATACACTGTCGTAAATTGGATGTTTCCATTATAAAAATCAATCTCCATAAGGCATATGACATTGTTTATTAGGTATTCATCCACCTTGTCCTTCATAAAATCAGCTTAGATCCCTAGAATGTAAACTATATTTTGGCATTAATCTTTCCGGTTTGGTTCTCAATCATTATAAATGGCCTCCCTTCAGATTTTTTCAGGGCAAGGAAGGGCTCTGTCAGGGATGCTCTCTATCACCCCTGATTTTCATTCTCATTATGGACGGTTTGAGCCTCCATATAAAAAATAAGCAGAAAACGGGGACCTTCTTGGGAATACAAGTCACCAGGGGCATCAGGGCCACTCATTCATTTTTTGTGGATGATATTTAGTTTTTTGGGATAATATCTCACACACATTGGGCTGCCATGCATTATACATTGCTTAGGTTAGGGGTGGCTTCTGGCTCTCGATTAATGAACACAAATTTATGATTATTTTGCACTCAGTGGACTCTGAGGACCTCTAAATCATTGTTGGTATCTTCAAAATGTAATTGGTTCCTCTCTCAGAGGGTTTTTCTTATCTTTCTTTCTACCTCAAGTCGTGTAATTAGAGGAACAAGGACTGGTTTTGGCTGATCGAAAAATTCAACAAAAGGTTGGACAATTTCTCGCATTTGTGGTTGTCCCTGGGGGGGAGGTTCATCCTCATACAAGTTGTCTTACAAAAGATTGTGGTATATTTGGCACACTTGTTCCACATTCCCGCTCTCATCATCCAGTGCATTAAAAACATCATCTCACATTTCTTGTGGAAAGGGGCACGAGGACACTCAAAATTTCATCTTTTTCGACTAGATTTGATTTCTATCCCAAAGTGTCTAGGTGGTTGGGGTTTCCTGGAGGTTCATATATTCTCACAAGAAATACTAGTTAAATCCTTTAGGCGGGCTCTCAAGGGAAATGGCCTTTGGCCCTCCATTTTTTGTGACAAGTACAACATTCATTGTAACCTGAAGTTGTTTTAAATAAATGCATATCCCCCTCCCAACATAGTGTCACACATCTGCCTTAGTTTCAATCACATTGTCCATTTCATACATGGTAGTCTCTAGTGGGAGTTTGGTAATGGCCAGAACATTGTCCTGGGGGCAGACACCATCAAAGGACTTGCACTAGATTTATCTTGGCCTCAGCGACTCAAACATTGCTTCTCTCAAAGAGGGATCTTTCATCTATCCCAACTGATCTCGCACTAGCAATAGGAGTGCCCTATCTAGAAGGAGGCCACACAAATAGGACTACAGGGACTCTCATAGGATTTGTGGAGGGAGGTTTCTTTTGGATTGAAACAATCAGGTTTATGTTTTAATCAACTTGGAGATCACATTGGTTGGACTGGAAAGTTGAATAAGAGCTCCATTCAAGTGGCATATTTATACAATACCATCATATCCTCTTCCTCACAGGCTGAGGAACAACCTTTGACTTGGGTTTTCTAGCAGTGTAACATACCTCTGAAGATCCTACTATTTGTATCTCTCACGTGCAAAAACATAATACTCACTTGGGACAACCTAACTAAAAGGGGCTTTTAGGGGCCGAGACTTTTCCCTTTTTTCAGACAATCAGATGAATCTATCTCCCACATTTTCCTTCATTTTTTTGTTATAATAGATATTTGGTTTTTGTTTACTAAATTCTTGTAGGATCTTAATTGGTGACATCTAGGAATTATGCAATGCATCTCCTCCTGGGCGCAAAAGGAACAAAAGTATTGCTCCCTCCCTTTCTTCTTATTTTAGGAAGTTTGGTTGGCATGGAAAAAGATCATCTTTGAGGGCCTACAAGTGGAAGTGCACAAGATTTATGGGGAAATCCTAGCATGGCTCAATCCAAATGATGCTTCTCCTAAATTTATATTATATATGTCTCTCTGCCTATGCCCTCACCTTGTTCATCTTCCCGCGGGATAATTTGATGGGGTTGCACAAGACAGGGTATGTGGGTGTGGTGCGTGGATCAAGTTGGGAAATGGAGAACATTACTCCATATTTTGGAATGGTGGTTGGGGAACCAATACAAAGGTGAAAATCCTATCCCTATGGAGTTTACTCTGGATCGTGTATAACTTACAACTCCCTTTTATAAACATTTATGGAGATGCCAAATTGGTCATTGACGGGATCAAGGGACTCAGTGATTTCCAGCCCTCCAGACTACTCTACTGGATTAACAGGGTATCCTATCTCCTCCAGTGACTTCACTCTCCTCCCATATAGCATATCTACAAGGAAGTAAATACTCGGGTAGATGGACTATAAGAAATGGGTCTACTTAAACCTTTCGGGTACATGCAAGTCTGACATTTTTGGGGTCACCAACAATTGGACTCTTTCTCCCTCCACATTCCCTAATTTTGGTATTGGGCACTTATTACAACCTTTTTTGTATTTGGAAGGGTGGTACACATATGATCTCTTACCCATATGGTTGGCATCACTATTTTTTTATCACTGAACTCGGTTGTTTTACTTGAGGTCCTCCTGGCCCCATGTTGCCCAATATGAACCTGGTCAGGATTTGTGTCATGTTTGATAATTCCTCATGTATTTGGATGGCCTTAGCGTCATGTTTGTTAATTAATCATCTGTCACATACAAAGTTTTACTTAGGACATCAATTCTTTATTTTTCACTCATTGCCTTTGTCCCAGACTTGGACTAGCTTTGAGTAGAAATGGCTACCACAAGGATTGGGATGTATATTTTTATCCTTGGGGACAAATGTCTGCCTTGTTTCATATCATGTTGAATGATTTACTGTGCTCTATGTACTACTTTTTTCTATCTAATATAAACATAACCAACATTTTTTCCCCTTTGAAAAAAAAATGTGAAAATAATGTAAAAATATCTTTTTTCACTATGTCTAGTACCCTTCCCCAATATTCCCCTTCAAAATTTTCAATCGCCCTATAGCTTGACCTGACATTTTCTTATTATTTAGCTAATATATGTTTAAGATTTCAAGATTATATGATTTTTTTTTTTTAAATTAAATAATAACTCATTTTAAATTTATTAAGGCTAGATCTCCTTATGTTAAGTCAAATATGATTATACTATTTTCAATAAAATATTAAAATAAAAACTTTTTAGTTTGAAAAAAAAACAACAATGTAATATCCCAAAATAGGGAATTTCTACAACAACAAGAATATCTTAAGATATTTTGAAGTTGGAGTTGCAGAAATATAGCTTATATGATGTGTTTAAAAAAACATGGTCCTCAAATGAGTGAAACAACAATAACAGAAGAATGCCTACAACTTCCCAAGTGGGGAAAATGAAAGAATTAGACCCTCGAAACGTTATTCCTAAAGATATGCATTATTTCTGGGTGAAATAATGCTAGGTTCCCTTAGCATATGCTATTAGGGTCTCACATACAAAAGGGGATAAAAAATAAATCCCTTTTGATATGTTAAACAGACCTCCTGGCTATCTCACAACTTAAAAATAGCCAAATCCCATGACTTAAGTTATGCAGAAAAATACTTAAGCATGTACAATGTTATTTTATGAGGGTTTCTGTAGTAAAATGATAAAATAACATGGATCTGGAACTTGATGGAACAATATGCCAAGAAAACAGAGATCTGGCCTCCTTATTGCATTATAAAGCTAACCCGGCAAGTGTTTTCATGAAACACATGTACAAGAAAGAGCAGATCTGAATATTTAGCTCAAAAAATGTAGTCTTACTACAACATTATAGAATATAGCTGAATAATACAAAATAGGGATGAGAATCCCTTCCTCTAGCTTTCTGAGAGAAGGGTTGGCCCTTTCCCTAGGAAACTAGCTCAAAAACAAGGGTCTTAACCCTGCTGCAGCAACTCTGCATAAAATTACGCAGTTCTTGCAAGGGATTGCGTTGTAGGAGATGAGAACCACTTTGTCCTACTGCCAAGATATTAAATGTGCTCAGAAATATTCCTAGCTGATTTCTCAAGAGGAGGAAAGAACCTTCTACTGAGAAACAGACCCAGAAGTGGTGTAAGAATCCTCCACAGCAACACCTTACAACTCAGCAATATTATGCTATAGAAATAATGATGGGCCTGAATAATGATGCTTGGCCTTAAGCTTGGATGTGGAGCAATACATGACAAACTCTCCCAAGAGGCCTCTCAAGGGAAGAGGTGGGATTCCTGCCCAAGAACACCCAGTGCTACCTTGCTAAACAACAAGGTGGAGTCAAGTCTAAATAGACAAGATCAATAGATCGAAATACAAAAGCATGAATAAAAAAGGCCTTCATCCTCTTCATAAATATCAAGTGAACCTTTTCTCATTGGGTCCCATTCACATGTGCCATCAAGCTCATGCAAGTTTTCCTCCACCAAAACTGCGTTGTCCAAAGGAGATTCAATGTATCTAGACAACTTAGTTGACTTGGTCAAAGTTGACTGAATCAACATGTCCCCATCTCTGTTCACACCTAAGAGTGCTCAAATTAGCTGCTTATTCTTACCCCTTTTCACATTAGGGTGTTATTGGTCCTTCTAAAGAGGTTAATGGGCCTCCCTACCCAATTATTCATCCTCCTAGTGATAAAACAACTCTAATATTCCATTTAGATTGGAGGCTAAAATTTTGGAATATTACAGTCCTCCCCTCCAAAATGTTTCTTTTCCTCAAGCAACTGCATAAGGAGAGAAAAATCCTCCCCTCCTCTCCTTGTGGCCTCCTCATCAGAAAGTCTCCACCACTGCTCAACATAAACTTCTACAAATATGTCCTCCAATATCTCCTCCCAAGCATGCAAAACCATATCGCTTACATCATAGAAAGGTGGAAGATGTAAGTGAAAACCTCCCTGTTGTCCAATGGCCTCCTCAAGGTAAGATTGATGGTGAACATGGGAAATATTATTCCCAAGGAGTGACTCCCACACCGATGCTATCATCCAAATGAAATGAGCCAATCTAGTTAGCTCAAAAGGATCCTCAACCCCCAGTTTATACAATGTATTGGGGCTTCATGGAGAGATCGGATCCTCCCAACCAAGTGGTTTCTCTCTCCACCTATGATAAGTGTGGAGCTTCTACTGATCTTGGGCTGAAATATCATGACCTCCAAGAGTGGCCCAAGCTACCCCATCAAACAAATAAACCATGAAGTGCCTCCTCCAAAAACTCAAACTCTCCAAATGGCTTCTCCCATATGAAGAAGAGAGATGTAATTTGGCAATCATGGGCTGCCCATTTCTCCTTTGGAAACATGCATCATGTAAAGTAGAGAGAATCATCCTCCCAATGGGAATCTTTAACTCATATCCCACTCCCCAATAAAATCTTCCCCTGAACATAGAGATATCAGCAATACATGGAAGCAGAAACCAATAGAAACAAGTTGTCACATGACAACCAGAAAGTGGATCAAGGTCCCATACAAGGAACCAGCACAGTGCATTCCTTGCCTGCATCAAATCAAACAAAAACAAGTGCTTTTCTAGCCATTTTTTTGCTGCCACAATCATTTTACAATATATAAGCATGAAAGTACAAAAGGGTGTCAATGGTGCACACCAAAAATCATGTGGCCTTCCCCACAAACCACCAGTGAGATAGCCAATATCAATGATACAAATGGCTTCAAGTACATCATTATACAATATGAAAGAAGGAATAATCCTCCTTGGTACAATATGCTGCTCATAAAAAGACAAGAAGTACAAAACATAAGGTGAAATTGTACATTCTCCATTATGTACTTGAGGACTTGAGTTGAAATGGCTCAACTAAAAATTCTCCCTCATTCCCAATGGGTAGGAAGGTGGCTGTGACATCCTCTCCATCATCATCCGAGCTATGCATCTCTCCATATGCTGAAATATGTCCTGCTGAATGCCCTCCCAAATGAACTCCTCTGCCAAGGAAAGATATGCATCAAAATGCATGGAAAAGAAGTCCTCATGTGCTGCATGCAGCAGCTTCTCCTTGAGCTTAGAAGCTCTAGTCAAGAACACTCTGCCATAAGAATAGATGACCATATCATCGACCATATATCTGTCATCTCCATCAGGATCATCAAGAATCATGCAAGCACCAAGATCCTTGGAGTACTCTACCAAGAGTTGAGACCTCCAATAAGGATAAATCCTCCTAAGGGACAATGTTGGTGATCTGCAATGTGAAGTTCTACATTTGTTGTTGTCCTTTCCTTTGACATCCCTCATGCCAAATTCATCCTCCAGATTGCTGCCATGCCCATCATGCAGTTGCTCATGCTCAAAAAGAAGTAGTGACCTTTAGAAGTTGGCCTCCCATGAAAATCTCTCCTCCATAAAGAATCTCCTGATCTTGGCCAAAGCAAGCATGAGTGGCCTCCATCTACTCCAATGTATGGAGGATTCATTCCTCCAAGAAAGTGCCCTCTGTTTCTCCAAATATGTGGAGCAGCTCCCTTTCACCATGAAGGTGCCATCCTCCATGACTGCAGCAACCTCTATTAGCGCAGTACAAGTAGTGAGAGTGGGTGGTGCTGAAAATGGGAGGATGTCCTCCTCCTCCTTGAGTTTATCCCAAACTCACTGTGTTGCACTAGACTCCTCCAAAGTTCTCACCTCTCCGGAATCCAAGAGTGGTGAACCAAATGGCAAGATTTCTCTTACCAACTCCAAGTCTGGTGGTCTCCTCAGTGGAATGCCTCCATGTAGTGAGCCATCCATGGCAAGAGAAGATTGTCTATATGGTTGGGAAACCTTTCCCTTGCCCTCACAACGCAAACCAGTCTCCTTTCTTCTTACACCAGCTCTTTGAAATAGATAGGGGTGTGTGTTATTCATTAAGTGATGATGTCCTTCCTCCCTACCTTCTCCTTCCATCAATATCATCTCACAAACAAGCTGCTCATTGACTTTAATTTGCCTCCCACATGTGACATCCCGGGGAACTTATTGCAATGTCACAAGAAATCCTCCTGTTGGAGCATGTGCTCCTCCTTCCTCTGCATGAGGCACTAGATGTGCTCTAGATGTGAGAGCGTTGTAACCCCCATCCTTCTCTTTATCTTCAATATAAATAGGAGGTAACTGCTCAATAAGAGGATACTCCTTTGCAAAAGGACCCTTCATGCCCTCTTGTCCAAGGCTATGAAATAAAGATATTTCCTGCAGCAAGGTGTCATGCAAGATATGATCTCCTCCAATAGGTTTTTGAAGTGGTTTTGAGTTTGCAGGTTCTCCCAACTTATGCAAAAGTTTCATTGGTTTAATTGTTTCATGTTTTACATCAAATCTTTCAACCAATATTTTAGTGAACCTTGCAAAAGAATAAGTATTAAAAATTTTCAATGAAAATGACTCGAACATCCACCAAGCATAGACCTTACCTCCAAAGTGCAGCGCTGCAACTCTGATGGCTTCTTCTTCAGAAACTGGGTGCTGCTACAAATAAGTACATAACTCCTCCACCCAAGATTTGGTGGAGCTAGCTGGGGATCCATCAAAGGTAGATAGAGAAAATCTATCCATGTCATGCAGCTGAATCCACCCCACCTTGATCTTTTAGAACTCTTTGAAAGTAATATGATCTCTAAACTTCTCGTCTTGAGATTCATATTCTTGCAGGAAATTACTAAGAGTTCCCTCCTTCGACATTTCTTCTTCTTTCATCTTTCTCATAGAAACCCTGAGAATTTTACTGCATTGTGCATAATAGGATGCAGCTTCATTCTCACACCTATCATGTACCAATATAGATCTGGCTCTAGATCCAAATTCATTAGGAGATTCCATCTCTCCTCTCATCTTCTTAAGATTTTCATTGATGCACTGCACAGATTTTGGAAGAAGCTTTGTAAGCTTATCTTCACTTTTTCCTCCACATAATGGAGTCTTAATTCTTCTCATGTCTCCTTCTCTGGATAGCCGCATGGCTGAGTTACACAGGCTGAGCCAAGATTGAAGCTTTGATACCACTGTAATATCCCAAAATAGGTAATTTCTACAACAACAAGAATATATTAAGATATTCTGAAGTTGGAGATGCAGAAATATAGCTTATATGATGTGTTTAAAAACACATATCCCTCAAATGAGTGAAACAACAGCAACAGAAGAATGCCTACACCTTCCCAAGTGGGGAAAATGCAAGAATTAGACCCTGGAAACGTTATTCCTAAATATCTGTGTTATTGATGGGTGAAATAAGACTGGGTTCCCTTAGAATATCCTGTCAAGGTCTCACATACAAAAGGGGATAAAAAATAAATCCCTTTTGATATGTTAAACAGACCTCCTGGCTACCTCACAGCTTAAAAATAGCCAAATCCCATGACTTAAGTTATGCAGAAAAATACTGAAGCATGTAAGACGTTATTTTATGAGGGTTTTTGCATTAAAATGATAAAATAACATGGATCTGGAACTTGATGGAACAATATGCCAAGAAAACAAAGATCTGACCTCCTTATTGCATTATAAAGCTAACCCGACAAGGGTTTTCATGAAACACATGTACAAGAAAGAGAAGATTTGAATATTCAGCTCAGAAAATGCAGTCTTACTGAAAAATTATAGAATATAGCTTAATAATGAAAAAGAGGGATGAGAATCCCTTCCTCTAGCTTTCCCGGAGAAGGGTTGGCCCTTTCCCTAGGAAACTAGCTCAAAAACAAGGGTCTTAACCCTGCTGCAGCAAATCTGCATAAAATGACGTAGTTCCTACAAGGGACTGCGCTGTAGGAGATGAGAACCACTTTGGCCTGCTGCCAAGATATGAAATGTGCTCAGAAATATTCCTAGCTGATTTCTCAAGAGGAGGAAAGCACCTTCTACTGAGAAACATACCCGGAAGTGGTGTAAGAATCCTCCACTGCAACACCCTACAACTCAGCAATATTTTGCTACAGAAATAACGTTGGGCCAGAAGAATGATGCTTTTCCTTGAGCCTGGATGTGGAGCAATACAGGACAAACTCTCCCAAGAGGCCTCTCAAGGGAAGAGGTGGGATTCCTGCCTGGGAACACCCACTGCTACCTTGCTAAACAACAAGGTGGAGTCAAGTCTAAACAAACAAGATCAGTAGATCGAAATACAAAAGCATGAATAACAAAGGCCTCCATCCTCTTCATATATATCAAGTGAACCTTTCCTCATTGGGTCCCATTTAGATGTGCCATCAAGCTCATGCAAGTTGTCCTCCACCAAAACTACGTTGTCCAAAGGAGATTCAATGTATCTACACAGCTTATTTGACTTGGTCAAAGTTGACTGAATCAACATGTCCCCATCTCTGTTCACACCTAAGAGTGCTCAAATTAGCTGCTTATTCTTACCCCTTTTCACATTAGGGTGTTATTGATCCTTATAAAGAGATTAATGTCCCTCCCTACCCAATTATTCATCCTCCTAATGATAAAACAACTCTAATATTCCATTTAGCTTGGAGGCTAAAATTTTGGAATATTGCAAACAATAATGTACACCACTTATATTTTTTAAAATTCCAAAAAAAAATTAAAGAGGAAGTCCTTGAAACTCCCTCAATGTCTTGTTTCTCTTGGGTTTTTATTAGATCCTTTAGTATTACTAATTGTTTTGTTTTAATTTTTCAAAATAATAAATTTTGAAATTAACATTTTGGGATTGAAATATGACATAATTTTTTTTGAATTAATAGAATGGTAAATATTAAATGTCAATATTACACAATTTGGTTACCATAGTTATACTTGAGGGTATTAAATTCATTTTTGCATTAAAACATATCCATCAATCCAAAATTAAAATTTTAACAAAAGTTACCTTCAAGCTAATAATAACATTAAAATTTTAACAAAAAATACCTTCAAGCTAATATAAACATGAAAGAACTCTAATGTATGGCCACCTTCTTTAAAAATAAAAATCAAATTTCACTAATATATACATAAAGTAAAATGCTTTCAAATTAATACTAAGAACCTAAAAACCCTCTAATATGTAACTACCATGTTTAAAAATAAAGATAAAATTTCACTAATATATACATCAGTAAAATGCTTTCAAATTAATACCAAAATATTTATCTTTTTTACAGAAAACTTTATAATGTAAAGACACTAATAATATCATTATCTTCAATATTAAGACTCTATGTACATATCCATGATATCTCTCTTGTTTTTAATATGCTATTTCATAATATAGGTTAAGTTATAATGATAGCATGACAAGTTAATAGTATGTTATATTAATGCTATAGTATAGATATAAATTTGTGATGATCAACTAAAAAAATGTTTTCTTTAATTATAATATTATCATAATTATTATTTAATTTTGTTTTGTAAATTACATATATAATTTATACTATTTTTGTTTCTATTTTGTAATATTCAAGTACAAATAATTAATATTTTCATATGTTTCAACCAATCAAAAAATTATTCTGCAAGGACAACGTTGAATTACAAATAACAAAATATCTCAATTTACCAATGAGTAGAATTTGAATTACCTTGATTCTAAACCTTAACACTAACTTGAACTTAGTGATTTTACTTTAATTCAGTTACATTTAAACTAAGCAATAGGCACTAGCTACTACATAGCCCTTGTTTTTTATATAATTTCTTATTAACCACAAATAATTACATAGTATATATAATTAATTTAAACCTAAGATCTTATGTAATACCCACCATATTTCCACCATATTGTCAACAACTGCACCATAATTGAGTATATCGGTTTTTTGGATGTAAAATTATCGATAATGCAAGGATTCCAACCCATTCAAATTGGTTAACATAAATCTCATTAATGATTAGTGAAATTGTTGTTGTTCTTACACTTTTTAATTCACTTGAAACTATAATATCAAGTCTACTGAGTAATCACCATCCATACATTGCAATTGCTATTTATTTAGCTCCAATTTACTGGGACAAACATATAATGTTTAACATGCTCATACATTGGAGATTGGGATTACCCTTTTATTTTTTTTGTTAGTGTCATGACGAGTGAGTGATAGATTACTATATAATGATGTGAACTCATCATATCATAAGTTTGTGTTTCTTGAAAAAAATTACATGTATTGTTATGTCTCCTTATTTCCTTCACGCAGGGAATTCAAAGAGGATTGTACACCAACTATAAGACTTGTAGAAATAATTACAAATTTTTTAACACTTCACTATCGTTTTCCAAGTAGCAGTTAACATCCAAGAGGGATTAAATAAAATATTTAATTGGAGGAGTTGGTTGGAAGAATATAACAATAAATTATGGTATAGAATATGATGACACCAAGTAAAAGTTTAAGCACCACACAGAGCAATATGGAAAACCCTATTAAAAAACTTATGCGTATGGAAAACATTGTATACAATCAATTCGTTTGTAAACTTTTTTTTGTGAATAGTTACGAGCATTTTTAAATGAAGAGGAATTTGTCATACCTCGATGCATTTTTTTGTTTGTCGACAATCTATGAATCCTTAATCATCTTTTTCACTATCTAAATCCCAAATTTTGGGTCTCTGTGGAGAAGCATTATTACGAACACCATGATCGGTCGAATATCAAGCATGTAATTCTGGTATCAATAATCATAATATCTTATACTTATTATATGAACAACTTGAACTTAAATAGAATATTTTCCTTGACATAAAATGAAGAGAATCGATTGTACAGGAAAGGATTAAATTTTCACATAGTATCTATGGGCATATGATATATATGAATAATTATAAGCTTATGAATCTAACATATTACTAGCCTATGTTTTGGAAGAATCAAAATCACTAATATTTATGGCAATGAGATCTAAATCTTGGAGGCTAAGATCTAAGAGGATTGAATTCTAAGGGAGGGGGATAGAAAACATACAAATCTATCACGAAAATAATAAAAATAACAGTGATAAAAATGTAAGAAATGAATGCATCACAAAAATATGGAGAGAGAGAGAGAGAGAAGAAGAAGAATTCCATTGAGAAGAACCATTACATGTAATGAGGCCAATTTTGGAACCTCTCCTTCTCCTTCTACACCCTCACTCTCTTCCTATTTCCTTCATATAAGATGTCTTTTTTATGGAGTCAACTTTAATCAAGGTTTACTCCATCAAATATGTTATCACAAAATTGTACTTGATTAGCTTCTAATCAGACAAGTTCATGTAACTGTTTCAAACCAACTTGTGACTGAAACTTAGCCTCTTTAGTCTAAGAGGGCTCTCTCAAAAGGGGTTAATGATATTTGATTATGATGAAACTAGATGACTAACTCTACTTGGAAAATAACTTGCTTGTGATGCGTGTAGGTTGAAAAAAGTATAAGTCTGCAACCATTGGGCTAATGGAGTCAACAAATTCTGTAGTTGAGTGGTAATTTCACTTAACATGGAAGCTGAGGCAGGTAAGAGTTTTTAGCAGAGGTAAATCACACATGAAACATGAAATAACATAGCCAATTCATCAATAAAGGAAGTCAAAGCATACACCTATGAATTCTGAGTATTAAAGATGAAAACCACTACAAATGGTACACATAGAAAGTATAGGTCAAATAAGCACTAAAAATTGCATGAGAATCTCAGGTTGGTCAAGTAAAAGTCCTTTGTATAACTGAAAATAGTCAAATTACATAAAGCTGCAGTATTGCCAAAAAATCTCCAACCCTTTTCAAATTCGAATATCTGCCCTTTAATAGACTTTTTACATGAGAGATGATCTGCCTCTTGTCTAGATTCATCGAATTTTTCCTAATGACACCTTGCAAAATAGGAAAACATGTGCTTTAATGAGAAAATTACAGCTACACTATGAAATAGTCCTTTTCCTAATAGGACTCAAACTGCTATTTATTATGTACATCAACTACCTTATCTCTAAAAACAGTTACATATTTGACAACTAATCCTTCACATGTTCGAATAGGATTTGATATAACTCATCACTACATGACATCATAATTAGCCTCCTCCAAATCTGGAAACAAACCCTATTTTTAAGGAAAACTGGTCCTTATCTTCAACGAATGGTTTGGCTGATGAGTTGTCTTCATCTCATAGTCTTCAAGTATTGGATGACAACTGACATAGTCCTTTGACCCTTTGAAATTATCCACCTATCCAAAACTACCTAAAAACCTGCTCATTAACCTTCAAAACAACACGCTACAAAAGTATGACAGTTTCGCAGCATACTTTCGTAGCATACAGAAAATGCCCTTTGCCATCAAATTTGATGATTCTTTCCCTCTACATTGTGTTCATTATGCCTTGACACATCATCCATATCATTTACTGTCCTTAAAAGTTACCAAAAGTGTTTTTTCAAGCGAAATGGAAGCTACAGGTGGTTTCATAGCGTTTTCCTAGCTTCAAGCCTAGGAAACGCTACGAAACTGTTGAAAACATTGTAAATTCCAAATTTTTTCCTAGCTTAATAAATGAACCTTCCAGCTGTGCTAATTTTGTTTTCAACATGCCATTTACCTTTCAAAACATAAACCAAATCAAATTATGAGTCTTGATGTGTTTCTTCCTCATTGATGATGAGTTGAGCTATTGGCTCCTCAACTACTGTCATTTTTAGGCCTTTCTTCTCCAGCTCCTCATGGATTAGTTCTAGCTGTTCTTGGAGGTATTTAACTTGATCCTTTAGCTTCCTGTTAGTATATTTTAAGTGAAAGTTAATTCTTCTAACATGTTTCACTTCTTTCCTCAATGGCATAGGCCATTTGATTAACTTTTGTGTGTTGTATAAGGTCTTTGATACAATGTCAACCCGCTCTTCCCAAACCTCTTTCATATTTTCAAACTGAATCTTCTGAATATTATGTTTCCTTGCCTCCTTCTTCATGACATATATTTCATGATTAGCCAACTTCAATTGTTCTTCAAGGAGTTCAAACTCTATATTTTCAATCACTTTCTCCTTTCCTTTCATTGGCTTGATAATTGTATCTTTTTCTGTGCGTGATGAAAGATCAATAATGTCTTGTGGTGGATTGACAGTGTTAGTGATAGGATGAACTTATCTGCTACTCTCCAAAAATTTTCTAGCATGCCTTGTCATGGGCTTCCTAGTCTGGAACATAAAACCTGCATCCTCTCCTTCAAAGTCTAGATTCTTTGTAGATTTAGCCTTCTTGAGTTTCTTTCCACCTTCATTTATTTCCTCAGCCTGGACTATAGGAGTCTCTTCAATATCAATGGCATGTAATATGTCTTCTAAATTGCCTTTAGCCACTGTTTTGTCTTCTAAATCCATTGTTTGACTCCTTGTAATTCTTTTGATTCCTTGTATACTCACGGCTTGCTCTTGTTTTGTAGTTTTAATCATTGTTGACTTATGTTTTGAAGGTGAAACAATGGGTGTATCAAATATCTTCAGCTGCTCTGTTTCCATCATGACTGGTTCACTTTTCTCTGCCCCTACTGGTTCACTTTGTTCTGCCACTAAAGGTGATGGTAACCCTCTAGGTTTAGGAGTTCTTGTAGGGGTAAGGGTATCCATTTCAAAACCACTAAAAAATAGGAAAGAAGACCAGCCTTGATCCGGATTTATGCAGGAACACAATAGAATATAGAAATAACCATAAACATAGAGATGCAGCGGAAATAAATCATCATTTCATTAATATCAAATACAGAAATATGCTTACAGACATAATGGAAATACAATAGCTAGGGTGCTGGTAGCGAATCTATGAGAAAAGATGTGGTGGCTACAGACCTCTGAACTGTGTTACAATGAGGCTCGAGGGCCTGTTTATTATTGAGAAACAATGGATAACTCTAAACGTCCAAAAACCAAACCCTAGGAGATGAAGCGCCAAAACTATGGGCCCCGTTTGGGTAAGTTGGTGGTTCAACTTCCTAGGGACGTAACTTTGGCATACGATCTCCATTTGATGCACTTAATAGCTCATTAGAAATATCTATCCAAGGACTAAAACTTTCAGCACGAATATCATTCCGGAACGGAATTATATTCGCTAGAAGCGTGATGCCCAAAAAACGTCGTTTAGGGCCTCAAAACGGCTCCAGAAGTTAAGGACCCGAAAAATTGCTAAAAATAGTAAGTTTTGTTGCAACTTGAAAACTGAAAGAACTGATGATGGGGGTTCAAATGGATTAGGTGGGTGGCCACCAATATCCACCTAGATTATTAAGCCCCCAAAACTGCTCCGAGAGTGGAGGACCCGAAAACCTGCTAAAAATAGTAAGTTGTGCTGAAAGTGAAAAGCTGCAAGAATTGATGGTGCTGGTCTAAATGGAATAGGTGGGTGGCCACCGATATCCACTTGGATCATTCCTCCCTCCTTAGGAAGCAATGGTCCCCATTGCGTTGAGATCCTCCATGAGATGAGGCAAATTTTGTTGAACTGAGTATTAGATGTATTGAAGATGTCATGGACCTGCGGGTGGACATGCTGGATGTGTTTAGTAAATTTGGTTTCTTTATCAGCCTCAGATAGTACATGTTTGGATTCTATATGTGTAGTTGCAGGATGTATGGCAACATCAGGTGGTGGTGTGTTGGGAGTCATATCAATGGAGTACTTGTCCTGACAGTGTAGAGGAACCTCTGGGAGTGAGGAGAAAATGTCCTCGTATTCCTCCATGAATTTGTCCATTTGCTACAGCCGTACAGGGGAGCCCTGTTTCGAGGTTGTGGCCCCAATATTCTTCTTCCCTGTGAGCGATTTGTAAGGAAAATGAATTTCCTCATTTGGGAAACAATCTTACTACATTGTTTTGCAGTAGTCAAAGAGATGACAGGAGGCAGTACTACCTCTGGTATCCTGTACAAGTTATTTCCCAAAGTAATAATAACAGCACGAGGCCTAGACTCATACACAACATGTCGCCTACACGAGTATGGTTGGCCTAATAATACATCAGCTACATCAAGAGGAGAAACATCACATAATACCTCATCCATGAATGGCTTGATATTGTACGGAAGACGGCACTGCTGACGGATGCAGAGATCTCTCCCTGGGTGGAGCCACCCGATGGTATACGGTTGCGGGTTTGCTATGGTCGGTAGGCCGAGCCGCTTCACGACCTCTGCTGAAATGAGGTTCTTTTGGCTTCCGCTATCGACAAGAAATTGCAGCGGAGAACCCTTTACCCACATCTGCGACTAGAAGAGGCGCTCCCCCTCCTCTGGATCCTCTGGACCCTCCTTCTGGATCTTGGTGGTGGCGACAATGGTACTGGGATCCGCATGAATGATCTGCTTCCCTTTTTCATTGCCTTTGTCTGGTTCTAACTCAGGATCAGAAAATGCATCTGATTCGGGTGCCTTTAGTTCGGCCACCAAAGACTGTTTGGCCTGACACTCGTTTGTGCTATGAGTGGGGCTGTTATGAAATTCACACCACTTCCCTGTGTCCTTATTTGGATTTGTGGTGTTGTTCTGAGTCACATTGCTTTGACCTTGCCCCTTGTTCTTCGGTTCGGGGGCACCTTTCGGATTTGCAGATCCAAATTCTCGCTTCTTCTGCTTAAATTTCTGCTCGATGTTGGTGGCATAGCGATATGCCGTGCCAAGCGATGTAATGTCCAGGAACACCATTTCCTCCTGATTTTGTTTGTGCAGACAGCCGCGATACTTGAGCACCAAATGTCTCTCTGAATCTTTAATACCCAACTTTGTGCGCAGGGTATGGAACAGATTCGTCAGTTCATGCACATCTTGATCCTTTTGTTGCCGCAGCGTGGTCCATTGGATGTATTTGTCCTCATAACTCCCCATGGGGTAATATTGTTCCTTGATGCCGTCTCGGAACGAATTCCAAGTGGGTGTGGCCGAGAACAGAGAGGGTTCCCCTTCGCCCTCTTGCTCACGGTAGGTTTCCCACTAGTCTTTGACATGGGGGGCGGCTTTGAGGAGTGCAAAAATAATCTTTTCTCGGTCAGAGAAGTCACGGACCGAGAAATACCCTTCTAGCAAATTTAACCATCTGTCTAGGCGTCTGCATCTATTTTTCCTTCAAATATAGGAATGTCAAATTTTACTTGTACCTTGAAGGGAGTGGCGCCTCCAGAGTGGCTGTTGGATGCAGATGCGCCATATGTGGGCAGTCGTTGAAGTATTTGAGAAAAGTTATCCATCATCACGTTCCTTTGTTTCTCGAGGGCCTCCTCGAGCAGTATTTTGATAGGATCTCCTGCTCCCTCGTCTTTCTTTTCTTCCGCCATGGGAGGTCGTCGAGGTTTGCGAGGCTGATCTTGCAAGGGTTCAACCAGATCGAGCCCTAACTCCTTATACCCTGACTGTGTTGGGGACATGCAAAGAAAAACAAAGAAAGAGCAGACCCGCTCTGATACCATTGATCCGGATTTATGCAGGAACGCAACAGAATACAGAAATAACCATAAACATAGATATGCACTGAAAATAATGCGTCATTTCATTAATATCAAATACATAAATATGCTTACAGACATAATGGAAATACAATAGCTAGGGTGCTAGTAGCGAATCTCTGAGAAATGATCCATATTTTTGCAGGAATGCAACAAAATACATAAATAACCATAAACATAGAGATGCAGTGGAAATAATGCGTCATTTCATTAATATAAAATACATAAATATGCTTACAGACATAATGGAAATACAATAGCTAGGGTGCTGGTAGCGAATCTCTGAGAAGAGATGTGGTGGCTACAGACCTCTGAACTGTGTTATAATGAGGCTCGAGGGCCTGTTTATTATTAAGAAACAATGGAGAACTCTAAACGTCCAAAAACCAAACCCTAGGAGATGAAGCACCAAAACTATGGGCCCCGTTTGGGTAAGTTGGTGGTTCAACTTCCTAGGGACGTAACTTTGGCATACGATCTCTGTTTGATGCGCTTAATAGCTCGTTAGAAAGAACTATCCGAGGAATACAACTTTCAACACGAATATCATTCCAGAACGGAATGATATTTTCTAGAGGCGCGATGCCCAAAAAACGTCATTTAGGCCTCAAAACGGCTCTGGAAGTTCAGGACTCGAAAAACTGCTAAAAATAGTAAGTTTTGTTGCAACTTGAAAACTGAAAGAACTGATGATGGGCGTTCAAATGGAATAGGTGGGTGGCCACCAATATCCACCTGGATCATTAAGCCCCCAAAACGGCTCCGAGAGTGGAGGACCCGAAAACCTGCTAAAAATAGTAAGTTGTGCTGAATGTGAAAAGCTGCAAGAATTGATGGTGCTGGTCCAAATGGAATAGGTGGGTGGCCACCGATATCCATCTGGATCAAGTCTCTGCCTAGTATTTTTGGCTCATCTAAAACCATCAATTTTATTAAACCATGATGAAACAATGAGGTTTCACTTCCTTCATTTTTCTTGAACTTTATCTACCATTTTTGCTAAACTTTTGTGTAAGTAGAAAGGCAGATCAAGAGATATCTTACCAGCAAAGTGTAGGAGAAGCTTGAAATGGTAGGAATAGACTTTATGGTATCTCCCTTCACAAGTGAAACATTTCTAGATGATAAGCAATAACTTTGAGAAATTATCCTTCATGCAACTCCTTGGAATGGAATTTGTAAGGTCCATTTCACTGTTTTCTGGCGTGATAAACTCTTTGCACTCCTCCATGTTGAATTTGAACCCTTTGAACCATTTTTATTTTCCCCTTGGAATCCTTGTTGCTGTTACAATGACCTCTGGTGTAATGGTCAGATTCAACATCCCCACTTTAGTAGCTGTTCCACTGAAGTTTAGGAAAAAATCTTTAGAAACCTGTACATGGCAGCCTTGTAGTCTTTCACAAAACTGTAAACATCCTATCCTTCTGAATATTTCTACAGCTGTTGGGTCTTCATTAATCAGGTTCATATCTGATGGCTCATATTTGAAACATTGGCCACCTTTATTTTTCTTCCTTTTTGCAGCCATAGTTCTTGTTTGGTCTCAACCTAGTCTCCCAAATTGAGTTCATTTAATTTTCAACCAGGGTTGGTAAACTGCTGAAGTGAAGTGCACTGTATGTGTTTGGTCTCAACCTAGTCTCCTAAATTGAGTTCATTTAATTGTCAACCAGGGTTGGTAAACTGCTGAAGTGAAGTGCAATGTATGTGCCTAGGTGTTTGTTTCCTAATGCGTTGTGTTTAGTGTTTTGTGATATTTTTGGTCTTTTGTGATGATTTATGATGTTTTTGGTCTTTTGATGGCTTTTATGTTCACAAGGAAAATGATTACAAAGCTAGTGGAAAGAAGCTACTGGTTTAAAAACAGAGTGAAGCCTAATTGGTTGATGACAAATGCAAATGCAAATACTGAAACAGAATTAAATCTAAACTATGACTAAGCAGAATACCAAGCTTGATAATGATTTCAAGAAAATGAATCAAAACATAAACTTAACTTGTCCAATTCTTTCATCCAAGGTATTTTGGGAGAGTTTGAGAAATGGTCAGCTAAGTATACAAATTCTCCTAATCTAAACAATTAAACAACCAGCTTATAATGATGCAACATTTTATCCATGATTAAAGATTTGTTGAAACATATTTGGAGAAAAACATTGGTACCATCATAAGATCTCTACTCTAAGACTAGTTCCTAACTCTATTCTGCAACTTAGTTTGACATCACTACACTTCACTCAAAGGTTATAGATTTTTAGAATAGTCTTTTGAGGAAAGGTTTGTTGTGAGATGATAAAGGAAGTTGCAAAAGTACTTCAGGCCTTGGGATGATACTGTCTTCTGTCCAGATAGTTATGAGTCAATTATAGATTTGGAACAAAAGAAGGTTTTGTAAATAATGAAGGTCGTGTTGTTTAAGTTTAACAACTAATTTAATCTAATATGAAATGTATGACAACTAAATGTGGAGTGAAAATGCAATGAGTTAAGCTAAAACTGAACTTAAAATGTCACTAGTCTAAAACAGTGATGAACTAACAAGCCATTATCAAACTTAAAACAAATAACAGAGCATGAGTTAAATGCAATTTGACTCTGGAGTATCCTAACTAAGTTATCATGCATTAATCTATGGGATTCTACAGCCTGTTTTGTCCATCATGAATGGTATTTTGGAAGAGCTTCTTAGAACAATCTTGGTTGTAGAATTTAGTGCAAATGCAAACATAAAGACTGAAAGCAATTTAAAAACTAAGATATCACACCTATCTCCTACCCATCATTATGATATTTTGGAAGAGCGTTTTAAAAGCAAGATCAGCTATGTTACTTAGTGCAAACAAACAACTGAAACATTCAGTATCACAGTCATGCCTTAGACATCATAAGGATTTTTTGGAAGAGTTTTCTTAGTATAAGTTCAACTGTGATAGTGAACAAAAGAAATTACAATTAAATCCTACAACACTATAGCCATTTCTCATTCATTATCATGATCTTTTGGAAGAGTTCTTAGAACAAGTATAACTATAGTGGCTAATGAAATTAACTATGAACTCAAACTTCAAAAACGTAAAAACAACTAAGACACTTATCTAAATTACGAAAGTAAAGCCGTGCAGGAGGCAGGGGCCCTCTACCACCAGACGAAATCTAACTCCAAATCAAATCAACGCTTTCAAAGCAATGCTGTATTCTTCATTAAAGGAAAAATAACTTGAATAGAGTAGTCTACGTCTTCAGAAATATAGCATGAAATCTAAGCAAAATCTAGAGCAAAATCTAGCCTATCTCTCGGTTTCCCAAGTGTTTTTATAACAAATTTACATAACAAGGCTTGCAACAAGTCGGGGATCATTGCCTTTCCTTATCGAAATCATACTAGGATTCTTAAAGTGGCGGCGTAAAGAAAAAAAGGACATCTGGACTAGGATAGTCCTTTTAGAAGTCTGCCTCTTTAAATGAGTTCCCACGTACCAAAACCATATCCAGAATTCGGTTCTTCCTTCATGGTGAGCAACGAACAATGTGGACATGACGTGGAATATACCCATATGTGGTTTTTCTTGAGAGGACACCTCGAACATGCTTGAACATGAAGACAGCTGCAGAATCGCCAGTTAGCTACGGAATGTCTGCATTCTGCAGCTATTTCCGGTCAAAATGCATTACAATGACAAAAATCACAAAACTTAGCAAGTTAGCCATGTTAATCATTCTAAAAGTAATTTTAACTAATTTCATTGATCAATTGGGTCTGGGATAACAATGGACAAACGAAAATGAGGTGAATTAAGGTGAAAGAAAGCACAATCTTGGGGCTCAACATACCCCCACTGTTGTCTTCTTGCATGTCCTCATGCAATTTATTCCATAAACTCAGAGACTTCTGCAAGAACATCTAATCCTCTCCTTCTTCTTTGCCTGGAAGCTAAAGGTATTCTGGGTTTTCTGATGACAATTTTGAACCTTAAGTTGATAAGTGCCCTGATTAGCTTCTTGTTCCTCTTTTTCAACTTTTCATTAGCCTTTTCCACTTTGTCCATTTGTAGAGATAAGGTTGAATTCATATTGGTTTTGAGTTTGACTTGTTCCTTCAGAATATCATTCTCATTTTTGATGTGTCTATTAAGTATTTCCAACTCATACCTATCCCTTCTTAACACATCTATTTCGGAAAGTGGAGGACTAGGGGTTCTATCTCTACTTTCTGAAGCTTTCCTTTCCAATGTTTCAACATAGTCATAAACTTCTTGCTGAGCAGGGTCAATTTCAGGGGTTTCTTCATTAAAATCCTCTTCAACATCTTATTCAATAGATGTTTCCTCATCTTCTATATTTATCACCCCTGTTTGTTTGATCTGAGTTTTCCTTAGTTTCCCCCTGAGTCTATGGCTTCTTCTTGGCTGGGAAGATCCCTCTCCTTTTTCTGTGGCAGATTTTCTGATTACGTTCTCTTTCTTAAGTTGTCTCTTAATTTGAGTCAACTTCTCTGAGATTATTTCCTCACTACTTTCTTGGATTGTTTTGTCAATTTCAATTTTAGAAGCTCTCCATTTTCTACTTCTCCTTGTAGGCTGTTGTTCAGGTGAGGGCTCTTTTGGCTCTTCAAAATGATTTCTTATGAAGAAATTATCCCAAGTATCATTTGTTTTGGCTAAATGGTGTTCAATTAAAATCTTAACCAAGCCATGATGGTATAGAGTTGTCTCTAAGAATTTAACCCTTCTTTGAACACAAGAAGCCATCTTTTTCAAACTTTGAAGCAAGAAATAGGGAAAATTTAACTCTTCCTCCAGAAAATGCATTATCAGTCTAATATGGTAAACATAAAATGTGCCATATCTACCTTCACATGTGATAATTTTTTGCAGAATAAGCAATATATTTCTCCATTTATTTTTCAATGCAGAACTTGGAATTCCCTTCTTAAACACAGTGACATCCATACCTGGTGATTTTAGAATTTGCTTCCATGATTCATTATGGAATTCTCTATTTTTGAACCATCTCTCTCCATTTCTAAGAAATCTTGTTGCTTCTGCAATGAAAACTTCAGTGACAATGAATTTAACATCTCCCACTTCAACCTTAGCTCCTTGAAATGACCTTGCAAATGTTTTAGTGACTTCTTTGTGGAAGCCATTAAATTTCTCAAGAAATTGTAGCCATCCTACCTGTTGCAACATTTCTCTACTTTGAGGGTATCCTTCCAGATATTTTGTACCCACTAGTTCAGTTCTTACAATGAGGCCCATAATTCTTTCTTCAATCTTCAGATTAATACTCTTTCTGCCCACGGAAACAATAACTTCAACCTTCAAACTAATATACTTCTGGTTGACAGTGATAATGGCTTCAATCTTCAAACTGATATACTTCTGGTTCATGGTGACAATGGCTTCAATCTTCAAACTAATATACCTCTGGTTGATAGTGATAATAGCTTCAAATTTCACACTGATATACCTATGTTTCTTGATGATAATGGCTTCAAATTCCACACTGATATATCTCTGCGTTTACGGTGATAATGCCTCAATCTCTGCTCATGGTGACAATGCTTCAGTCTCTGCTCACGGTGATAATGCTTCAATCTTTGCTCATGGTGATAGTGGTTTGATATTTCAAATTGATATACCTCTTCTCATGGTGATAGGGATATCTCTGTTTTGCGGAATGAAATGATGAAGGGCTGGCTACGGAATGGAGTGATGGAGGTAGTTACGGAATGAGTTAATGAAGTGAGGTGAAGACAAAAAATTAATGAATGAAAAGACTGCGGAGATTTTTTTACAACGGAAAAAAAAAATCATCATTAAATGATTTGGCTGAGTGACGTGAGGAAATCAAACACTTCAACCTTTTTAACCGCTTAAATGATGGTCGGGTATAGAATTTGAAATGAGAGATTTTTATCCAAAGTTTGTGGTGGGTATATTGGACATGATCAATAAAAATAATCAAAACAACTTTTTCGAATGATTCATAACTAAAACTATGCTAAAGTTTATGATATGCCATTATAATCAAAACTTGTTACCTTTGCTTTTCATTTTCTTTTTGTGGTCTTTGTCTTCTTTGTTCTCCTTTGGAAGAGTCTTCATAATCCTTCTTGATTCTTCTTTTTCATGGATATACTGGATCATCTTGTTGCAATTCAAATGTATGTTGATTAGTGTCTTCAGGATCTGTAGCTGCAGAATGACTGTCTGGCTGCGGAAAGTCTGATCAGCTGCAGAATGTATGTTAAGCTGCAGAATGTACCTGTAGAGCATTTTAATCATGGAATGGAGTGGTTTGGAATATAAGTGAAATGTTATATGGCATGAATGAAGATGGATGATGATACATGATATGTATGAAGTGGATGATGAAATGGAATGGATTCAATTTATGAAATGGAGTGGAAGAACATAAGAACTGCCCTGCAATCCATGACATGTGTTATTCATTTGCAGCAAGACATCAAACTTTGAATTTTGACATGGAAATGAGGTGGATGAAGTATGGAATGAGATGAATGAAATATGGAATGAAGTAGAGTATGAATGAATGAATGAAATGGAGTATGGATGGATAAGTGAATGAAATGAAATGAAATGAGATGGATCATAAGTACAATGGATCTGAACTTATGATTTTGTAACAGCTGCTTGCAAAAACAAAATGGAAAATTTAGAGTGTCAGAAAGACTCTGATTTTCACCCTATCTTTTCTGTATAAACATGCCAATCAATGATTGGTTTTCATGTTTATACCTTATTTTTTTTATTATTATTATTATTATTATTTTTCAAAAGAAATGCTTCAGAAAATTCAATCAATTTGATGAAGAAGAAAGATTCTTCTTCATTAACTTCACATCATTGTTTTCCTGGAACTTCTTGACAAATTCTTCTCTTGAGAGTGGTTTGTGATACAGCTTCAATCTATGACCATTCACAAGAAAAGTGACCTCTTCTTCATCTATTGTCCCGATTTTTACTGCTCCATTGTCAAAAATTTCAACAATTTCATATGGCCCAAGCCAATGTGTTTGAAATTTACCTTGAAAATCCTTGAATTTTGAATCAAACAAGAGAGCCCAGTCACCTTCTTTGAATTTCTTCTCTTTGATTACTTGTCATGCCATCTAGTCCTTTGTTGTTGGACTAGACTTGTTTTCTGAACTGCATCTTGTCTGATCTCATCCAATTCATTAATCTGCTCCAGTCTATGCTTTTGTGCCTCCGTTAAATCAAGTCCTAGCTGAACTGCCATTTTGAAAGTTTGAATCTGGAACTCTATGGGGAACAAAACTTGCTTTCCATAAACAAGTTCATAAGGAGTATAGCCTGTTGTGTTTCTCCATGTAGTTCTATAGGCCCACAAGGCTTCAGGAAGCCTATTTACCCAATCTCTTCTATGTAAATGAACAGTCTTTGTTATGATTCCTTCAATGACCTTATTAGTAGATTCCACTTGACCATTTGCTTGTGGATGATAAGGAGTAGATTTTATATGCCTGATTTTGTACCTCTCCATCATTTGCTCCACTAGACTTGATGTAAATTGAGCTCCTTGATCTGTAACAATTTCCCTTGGGACACAAAAACGAGTAAAAATATCCTCAAAAAGAAAAGTAACTACAGATGCTTCATTAGCAACAAGTAATGGCTTGGCTTCTACCCATTTGGTAACATAATCAGTGCAAACTAATATATACCTCTTCTGTCTTGATGGAGGACTAATAGTTCCTACAAAATCCAAAGCCCATTTTTCAAAAGGTTCAATATGTACCTGAGGTTGTAATGGCATCTCACCTGAAGGAGAAGGTTTCCCTACCCTTTGGAAACTGTCACACCTTTTGACATACTCTTTATCATCTTTAAACAAGGATGGCCAATAATATCCTAAATTAAGGATCTCATAGGCTGTCCTCTTATCAGCAAAGTGTCTGCCACAAGGTTCATCATGACATGCTTTAAGAATCTCAGGCATCTCATCTTCACGAACACACCTCCTAATGATCAAATCTGGACCTGTCTTGTACAACTCATTAGCAACCCATATATATTTTGCACTGTCATAATAGATTTTTCTTTTATCCCTTGCATTCATTATTGAAGGAAATTTTCCTGAAACTAAATAATTAGCAATATCAGCAAACCATGGAGTTTGAGTAGAAATTGCAAAAAGATATTCATCAGGAAATTGATCTTCAACTGGAGTGTCATCTTTGATATTTTGAAGTCTAGATAGGAAATCAGCTATTGTGTTTTGTTTTCCAGGCCTATCTAGAATGGTAATGTTGAATTCTTGTAAGAGCAATAACCATATTATGACTCTGCCATTAGTAATTGATTTGTTCATTAAGTATCTAATTGCAGAATGATCAGTGTGAACAAAAGTTTCATAGCCTGTTATATAGTGTCTGGATTTGTTTATGGCATGAACAACAGCTAAAAGCTATTTTTCAGTTACAGTATAGTTTAACTCTGCAGGAGTCAAATTTTTACTGGTGTAATAGATGGCATAAGGAATCACATCTTTTTTTCCCAATACTGCTTCTAGAGCTGTATCGGAAGCATCTGTTAAGATATGAAAAGGTAACTTCTAGTTAGGTCCCCTTAATATAGGTGCTTCAGAAATTTTGGTTTTCAGGGTCTCAAAGGCTAACTGGCAATCAGAAGTCCATTTGAATTCACAATCTTTGGTAAGCAATTTGAAGAGTGGAGATGCTATCTTGGTGAAGTTTTCTATAAACCTCCGATAATATCCTGTAAATCCTAGAAAACTCCTAACATCTTTTTGACAACTTGGAATAGATAAGTTAGAGATGAATTCAACTTTTGACTCATCAACTCTAATCCCATCCCCTGAAATGTGATGCCCTAAAACAATACCTTCAGTAAACATCATAAAACATTTTTCATGACTACGTGAAAGGTTTGCTTCTTGACATCTCTTTAAGACTTTTTCCAAGTTTTCTAAAGCTTCTTCAAAAGTGTTTCCATAAACTGTGAAATCATCCATGTATACCTCTACACAATCATGTATTAGATCTGAAAAAATTCCTAATAATGCCCTTTGGAATGTTGCAGGTGCATTGCATAATCCAAATGGAAATACTCGGTAAGCATAGGTACCCCAAGGATAGGTAAATGTGGTTTTGTCTTGATCTTCAAGTGCTACTTGGATTTGGTTGTAACCACTAAACCCATCTAGGAATGAGAAGTACTTTTTGCTAGCTAATGTATCTAACACTTGATCTATGAAAGGTAAGGGAAAATGGTCTTTAAGAGTAGCTTTGTTTAATTCCCGGTAGTCAACACATACTCTCCATTTACCATTTTTCTTTGGCACAATTACCAAAGGAGAAACCCACTGACTATCTGAAATGGGATAGATGAAGTTGACATTTAACAATTTTTGCAATTCTTCTTTAACAATCTCCCTAAGATTTGGATTCATCCGTCTTTGAAGTTGTCTGATTGGTTTGCAATTTTCCTCTATATAGATGTGATGAGTGCAAGTCTTGGGGATTATCCCTTTCATGTCAGTGTACTCCCATGCATATGCAGAAGAGTGTCTCTGTAATACTTTCACTAACTTTTCTTGTTGAGATTTCTCTAGGTTCTTATTTATGTTCAAAGTTTTGCCTGGAAAGATCTCACTTGTAGAGCTGCCAAATTTATCCATAGAATGAAGAGACATATGCCTTGATGAAAAAAACTCAATATTGGATCCCTCTTGAAATGATTCATGTTTGTGTTCTGGAGAGGATTCAAAGTTTTCTAGAGTATTCAGAATTTGATTATCTTCACTAATTTCTGAAATTATGAAGAGAGGTTTTAAATCTTCTTCATCCTCTATCCATTGAGTGTCATCTAGATCTGTAATTGTCCTAGCTGGAGGATATAAAGTGAATTTATTAGTTGAACTACCATCATAGATATACATATCACTGGATCTACAACTAATAAAAGCATCAGCTGTAGCCAACCAAGGTCTTCCTAATATAACAGGATGTCCTCCTAGATTATTCTTAGGAGTTAGGATCATGAAATCCACAGGGTACTCCCAAGAATCTAGGGACACCGGAATGTCTTCTATTACCCCATCTGGTTTGATCACAGATCTGTCTGCTAATTGTAATAATGTGGGTGTAAAGAGAAGATTAGGAAGTTTCAGTTTATCCATGATTTGTCTACTCATGATATTGATTGCTGCTCCTAAATCAATGAGTGTGTTTCGGATTTCAATTCCATTGATGTGAATTTTAACAACTGGATTTCCTGGGTCAAGATACTTTGGAATAGTAATTTTGCCCATCATAATGTCTGCTATTTTTCCTGCCAGTTGAATTTTCTTTGTTTCTCTTATTCTTTTTCTTGTTTTCTTCATACTCAACTCCTTTATTGTTTTAGCTAAAATTGGAATTTCCTTGATGGCTTGTAATAATGGAATTTTAATGCAAACATTTCTCAGCTCATCTAGGAAATCATAATTAGGCACCATAATTTGTTTTTCTACACCTCTATCAATTTTTAATCTTTCTGGAAAGGGAGGTATAGAAGTAGATGTGGATGGTTGCTCTAATACAGGAGTTGAAATTATTGGATCTTTTTGCTTTAATTTTTCAATGTTTGGGTCTTGAAAAGATGTGTCTTCCTCAAGACTTTTATTCACCCGTAGAGAGTCTTCCTCAGAGTTATCTTGTTCTTGTATGATCACAGAAGGTTTCCTCTTTTCAAGTATTCTTCCAGACCGAAGTTGAACATCACTAAGATCTAAAGGAGTAATCAAATAAGTTGGAAACTGTTGGCCTTCTATCATGTATGTGTTCTGAGGATTTTTATTATTGGGGTTTGGTATGGGTTGAGCAGGCAATTGATTTGATTTTTGAGGGAATGGTAATGAAAGTGGTTGATTTTGATGTGGTAAGTTCTGATGATGTTGTTGAGGATTTTGTTGAAGATTTTGAGGAAAATTTTGTTGAGAATTTTGAGGATAAAAATGTGGGTATGGTGGATAGGATGGTGGATACTGATAGTATGGGGAGTATCTTCCATAGGGACTTTGTGATCCTTGTGCCCAAGTTGGAGATTGATTTTGAAATTGAGGCCAAGGTTGCTGCCAAGAATTCCAAGGTGGAGGTTGATTATACATTTGATCATGGAATCCTTGTGTCTGAGGTCCATGCCAAGGCCTTCTAGATACAAAATTGAGAGACTCTGTGGAATCTGTAGGAGTTTCCTCCTGAAAGACAGCTTTGAGACCAGGAAGAGAAGGACAATTCTTGGTCTCATTTTTTTCAGAACAAATGACACAGGTCTCCTACAACTTTTACATCCAATGGACACTATCTCAAGGCATGTTTCTTTCTACATTTGGGACAAAAGATTGCCAAGGCATCAAATTCAGCTTTTTGCTTGTTTTGTATCTTAAGGGTGTCTATTTGTTCACTAAGACTCCCTAAGATGTCATATTTGAAATCATCAAGCATGTGTCCTATTTCTGATCTACTTACTGTCCCAGAAGCAGACTTACTTGCCCTTGCAAGAGCAGGATCTCTTGGACCTTTAACAGTTTTAGATTTCCCTCTTGAAAGGTTGATACATAACTCAGATATTTCAGGTAATGTGAGCTGTGATATATCCCCTTTTCCCATCATGTTAAGGATATCCAACCATTCATCCTTAATTGTTTTCAACAAAAGAGCTTTTAAGGTGTCTTGATCTAAGTTTTCCATTTTTGCTCTTTTGATGTTGTAATGAAATCTCTCCAACAAATCTTCCAAGTTTTCATCTTCTTTTTGTAACATCTTAAACACTTCTTCCTTATGATTGACCGGCATACAATAATCCAGATACCTCTCTAGAAATGCTTGTTTCATATCTTCCCATGTCCTAATAGAACTGTTGATCAAACTCATAAACCACTTCAATGCTGCTCCTTTCAAGGTTGAAGGGAATAATTTCAGTTTTTGAGCATCTTGTAAGTAGTCATAAGTTCTACACAGAACTTCAAATTCAAATAGGAAGGTTTCAGGATCTTCATTTTTAAGTCCATAGAAGTTTGGAAGGACAGAGGGTGAAATGTTTTTCATGGTTGTATTGGTTTCTTCATCAATTATAGGGAACCCAAAAGAGCTTCCTATTTCTCTTCTACCTCTTCCTCCATATGCACCTCTACCTCCTTCTCCTCTACCTCTACCTCTACCTCCAAATAATGTGTGTTCTCCATTAAAGACTCCTCCTCCCCCTTCTTCTGCCATGGTTGACTCTCCTGTGGAAGTGGAAAAGTTTGTGTTCCTAACAGGAGTCTTTGAATATTTTTCTAAGGCAGTTTCAGTTGATGAAGTGGAAGGTTTCTCTAATGGAATATCTGATCTTAGGTCCTCTAGAAGTCCAGGATCAGTAATGGATGGAATGTGGGTCTGAGTTGAAGGTGTACTAGCTCTGGGTCTAGGTGAAACAAGTGGTGTTCTAGGAATCAAATTTCTGCTTCTGCTGCTTATAAATCTTCACCTTGAATCTCTCTCTCTACGCATATAATTTTTTTTGGATGCGAAGAAAAAAAGGTTACCTAGTTTTCACTTCCCCGGCAACGGCGCCAAAATGTTTGGTCTCAACCTAGTCTCCTAAATTGAGTTCATTTAATTGTCAACCAGGGTTGGTAAACTACTGAAGTGAAGTGCACTGTATGTGCCTAGGTGTTTGTTTCCTAATGCGTTGTGTTTAGTGTTTTGTGATATTTTTGGTCTTTTGTGATGATTTATGATGTTTTTGGTCTTTTGATGGCTTTTATGTTCACAAGGAAAATGATTACAAAGCTAGTGGAAAGAAGCTATTGGTTTAAAAACAGAGTGAAGCCTAATTGGTTGATGACAAATGCAAATGCAAATACTGAAACAAAATTAAATCTAAACTATGACTAAGCAGAATACCAAGCTTGATAATGAATTCAAGAAAATGAATCAAAACATAAACTTAACTTGTCTAATTCTTTCATCCAAGGTATTTTGGGAGAGTTTGAGAAATGGTCAGCTAAGTATACAAATTCTCCTAATCTAAACAATTAAACAACCAGCTTATAATGATGCAACATTTTATCCATGATTAAAGATTTGTTGAAACATATTTGGAGAAAAACATTGGTACCATCATAAGATCTCTACTCTAAGACTAGTTCCTAACTCTATTCTGCAACTTAGTTTGACACCACTACACTTCACTCAAAGGTTATAGATTTTTAGAATAGTCTTTTGAGGAAAGGTTTGTTGTGAGATGATAAAGGAAGTTGCAAAAGTACTTCAGGCCTTGGGATGATACTGTCTTATGTCCAGATAGTTATGAGTCAATTATAGATTTGGAAGAAAAGAAGGTTTTGTAAATAATGAAGGTCATGTTGTTTAAGTTTAACAACTAATGTAATCTAATATGCAGTGGATGACAACTAATTGTGGAGTGAAAATGCAATGAGTTAAGCTACAACTGAACTTAAGATGTCACTAGTTTAAAACAGTGCTGAACTAACAAGCCATTATCAAACTTAAAACAAAATAACAGAGCATGAGTTAAATGCAATTTGACTCCGGAGTATCCTAACTAGGTTATCATGCATTAATCTATGGGATTATACAGTTTGTTTTGTCCATCATTATTGGTATTTTGGAAGAGCTTCTTAGAGCAATCCAGACTGTACAATTCAGTGCAAATGCAAACATAAAGACTGAAAGCAATTTAAAAACTAAGATGTCATAGCTATCTCCTACCCATCATTATGATATTTTGGAAGAGCGTTTTAAGAGCAAGATTAGCCATGTTACTTAGTGAAAACAAACAACTGAAACATTCAGTATCACAATCATGCCTTAGACATCATAAGGATTTTTTGGAAGAGTTTGCTTAGTATAAGTTCAACTGTGATAGTGAACAAAAGAAATTACAATTAAATCCTACAACACTATAGCCATTTCTCATTCATTATCATGATCTTTTGGAAGATTTTCTTCTTTTGGAAGAGTTCTTAGAACAAGTATAACTATAGTGGCTAATGAAATTAACTATGAACTCAAACTTCAAAAACGTAAAAACAACTAAGATACTTATCTAAATTACGAAAGTAAAGCCGTGCAGGAGGCAGGGGCCCTCTACCACCAGACGGAATCTAACTCCAAATCAAATCAATGCTTTCAAAGCAATGCTGTCTTCTTCATTAAAGGAAAAATAACTTGAACAGAGTAGTCTGCGTCTTCAGAAATATAGCATGAAATCTAAGCAAAATCTAACCTATCTCTCGATTTCCAAAGTGTTTTTATAACAAATTTACATAACAAGGCTTGCAACAATTCGGGGATCATTGTCTTTCCTTATCGAAATCATACTAGGACTCTTAAAGTGGCAGCGTAAAGAAAAAAAGGACATCTGGACTAGGACAGTCCTTTTAGAAGTCTGCCTCTTTGAATGAGTTCCCACGTACCAAAACCATATCCAGAATTCGGTTCTTCCTTCATGGTGAGCAACGAACAATGTGGACATGACGTGGAATATACCCATATGTGGTTTTTCTTGAGAGGACACCTGGAACATGCTTGAACGTGAAGACAGCTGCAGAATCGCCAGTTAGCTACGGAATGTCTGCATTCTGCAGCTAGTTCCGGTCAAAATGCATTACAATGACAAAAATCACAAAACTTAGCAAGTTAGCCATGTTAATCATTCTAAAAGTAATTTTAACTAATTTCATTGATCAATTGGGTCTGGGATAACAATGGACAAAGGAAAATGAGGTAAAGTAAGATGAAAGAAAGCAAAATCTTGGGGCTCAACACATGTTAGGATTTTTTTTGCTTCTCATAAAAGAAAGAATTAATTTTCACATACCAAGATCTTGGTGCTTGTTCCAAACCATATAAATATTTCTTTAACCCATAGACTAAATGCTCTTGTCCCCATTTTAAAAACCATTTAGGTTGAACCGAATAAACTTCTACTTTTAACTCGCCATTCAAAAAAGAAAATTTGGCATCTAACTGGTGCATTTTCCAATTATGTTTTGTAGCTAATGCAATCATGGTTATAATTGTGTTCAACTTAGCTACAAGTGAAAAAGTATCTTCATAATCAAATCCCTCTTTTTTAGAATAACATTTTGCAACCAATCTAGCTTTATACTTATCAATACTTCCATCAACATTAAACTTGGATTTATACAACCATTTTCATCCTATGGGAACTTTGTTTTTAGGAAATTATTTTAATTCTCATGTGTAATTCTTCATTATAGAGTTATATTTTCCATTCATTGCATTTCTCCATTCTTCATATGGGTTAACTTCTTCACAACTTGAAGGTTCTAAAACATTTATTACAAGATACATTAATGTATAATCATTATACCTTATATATTCTTGAATTTGACGTGATGACCTGCATGGAGTTTCACTACTTTCATATTTCTTTCAAATTTGTGAAGTCTCCTCACCTCTTATTGGAGTGTCATGATTACTTGATGCTCCTTTCTCTTGGACCGATACCTATTCATGTGCTTGTTCTTGTTCCTATTCAACACTTGTATCTATTTTGACATAATCATCACTATCATGCCATACAACAATATTATTCATTTTACCACCTTCATCATTATTCTAATGAAACACCACATCCCTACTTGCAAGCAATCTATGTGGATTGGGTTCAAACAACTTGTATTTTTTTTTTATCATCAGAGTAACCAGTAAATTGCACTTGATTGACTTTGCACCAAGTTTTCTTCTTTCATCTTTTGGAATATGAGAAAATTCCTTGCAACAAAAAACCCTTAAATGACTCACTTTATGTTTATACCCATAAAATCCTTCAAAGGTGTTTTAAGCTCTAAAATTTTGGTTAGACTCTTATTTTCAAATAAATAGAAGTATTAATGGCTTCAGCCCAAAAACCATCAGATGGAGCATACCTTGTAGTGCTCTTTAATGTATTTCATGACACATTATGATTTAACAAATTCCACCTTTAAATCCTGGTCAATAATAGTAGAAACAATTTTTTTTTTTTTTTTAAATACCAGGAACATACATCACATTATGGATTTGTCTCTCTTTTCCATTAGGAAAATTCAAACCTATTACTCCATAACCTTGAACTTTAAGTAATTTGTTATATCCTATATAAACATAAGTTCCATCTTCATCAAATTAATCCTTATTACAAGCCATATGGAGAAATGCACCAGAATCAATGAACTGGGCATTGACATCATCAGTTTCTATAGAAAATGCAGCATAAGAAATAAACAATCTAAGATTTTTAAATCCATCACTGATTGAGGAGTCTTTGTCCACAAAATTTTCATTATGTCTTCTATTGCTTTGTTTGGACTCATTATATTTTATTTTATAGCAATCTTTAGAGGGATGCCGAGGTTTTCCACAATTATAACAAGCGCTATTTATTTTATCATGAGTTGGAAATTTAGATAGTGCCATACCTTTATGTTTTTCTTGAAAATTTCCTCTTTTGTTCTTGTCCCACAACTTCCCTCTGTATGGTTGTTTAACCTTGGCTAACAATGTCAAATATGAACTAATGGGGCCCAAATTAAAGCTCTTCATCATTTCCTCCTCTTGTAGAAGAATTCCTATAAATTCATCAAATGTAGGGGGCTTCTCTGTAACTGAGATACTTGAAAAAAAATTGATAATATGTCATTAAGCCATTTATTGTGATGGTGTCCAAGTCAGTACTAGACAAATTTTCACCAATATCTCATAATTTATCACATAGATTAGAAATTAAATTGCTTATAGTTTCATTTGCTTCCATTTTTATAGACAAAATATTAGTCTTAAAAAATAAGATCTGATTTGTATTTGTTATTTCATACAAACCCTTGAGCACATCCCACATTTCCTTGGATGTTTTTCAATCTCCGATGTGAGGAATAATATTGTGTTTCGCGGACTTACTCAGAAACACCTTTGCTTTTGTCTCTAGTTTCTCCAAATCTAAAACACAAGTTGCAAGAGTGGGTTTGGGCTCATCCCCACTCACAATTGACCACAAATTATAACCCTCTAAAATTCTTAGCAACTTGAATTTCCAATACATATAATTTCCTCCATCAAGTTTGGTGGATTGATTTAAATAAGTATCACCCAAAAAAAACTGACATGATCACAAAAAAATAATTCACCAATCAACAAACTGCAACCAAATCCACCAGATCTAAAGCCATACCCAAATTCACCACTAACAAACATATTTTTACTAGAAAACAAAAATATTTAACCCCTTTAAACCACTCACAATTTTAAACATAATTTAAATGTTTTTCACCATAAAAAAAATAAAAAAATAAAAAATAATATATATATATAAATAAAATAAAATAAAATTATCCTTTAATATCTAGATTTCTCCTTTGAAAATCCTTTACATCAAAACTCAATTTTTTTTTTAATGATATCACTGCACGTGAACAAGCTAACATTCTTTGTTGTAAAGAAGAATGCGACCCTAGAAGACTGTGACCCTATCTGGCTTACAAAAGAGAGTAATCATCAGTGGAAAGAATTTCAGAGGATAAAAGTTACAATATCTTTGGAGAAAAATTGCTTACGCTATGTGGAGCTTTCGATTTAGTCATTTTTAATGGTTTGAATAGATGGGAAAAGTCTTGTAATTTCACTTGCAATACTTACAATGGAGAAATTGTAGTAGATTATGTAATTTTCTCGCATAGTTTGTGTGAGAAAATGGAGGAAGTGTTGATTGGAGATCAAATTTGGGACTTAAAATCAGATAACAAGCTAATTTATTTAAGTTTCTTTTGGAACAAAAAGAAGCAAGTAGGGTCAAAAACTCAGTGTGTTCAACAAAATCCCCCAATTGGCAGAATTCTTTTGAGTCCAGAGAATTGTAATACCTTCGAAATAACACTAGAGAGGCTCTTCGAGAAGGAGGAAATCGCATTCCATGGCCTTCACAGTCACGAATTAACACATTTAATTCAAAGCGCACTTGCTGAGTGCAAAAGAGAAAAAATTAAGAAGTCTGAAGAAATTGCTTTCTGGTTAATGCTTGGTTTTACGAGGAATGCAAAAAGGCAAGGAGAATGTGGAAGGAATCAAACAAGGATAACATAAAGCTCAAAGCTTACAAGCAGATATTAAGAAAGAAAAAGGTTGATTTCATGGTTTCGAGGAGAGAAGAACTAATCTTCCTTGGCAAAAATAACCCCAAAATATTCTGGAAGGAGCTCCAACCGAAAAAGGTACAAACTGAAAACAACATTACAACTTCTAAATGGTTCAACTATGCAAGACAACTTTATGAGCAAGATCCCAAGGTTGACCCTCCTCCCTCAGTCAACACAGACACAAAAATCTTCACGGTGCAAGAGCTAGATATGGGTATCAAGAAGTTGGGTGGTGGAAAAGCAAAAGACTTAGATGAACTCCAAGGAGAGTATCTAAAGTGTGGCTTAAAAATTATTTCACCTCACATCACAACATTTTTCAACAACATCATACAGCAGGGGTTCCCCACAGATTGGACAACTAGTATGGCAATACCTCTTTTTAAGAGTGGTGACGCATATAATCCCTCCAATTATAAAACCATAATGATAAACCCCTTGTTTTCAAAGTTATTTGGAAGCATGTTAGAAAAGAAAATCAGCAAGTGGGAGGAAGAAAGGGATAAACGTGCTAAAGGGCAAGCAGGTTTTAGACCTAAACATTCCACAATTGATCATTGTATAACTTCTAGATTTTTTGAAAAAAAAAAGGTCTGCAATTTTTTGTTCTCTCGGGACTCTATTTGCCTATCGACCACTATTAATTTAACATTGACTAATACAACTTATAATGTTTTTCTTTTTTTCTTTTTTTCTTTTTAAAGTTTTTTTTTCACTTTTTTTTTTTTTTAACACTCTATCTTCATAACATGTCCAGATATATCACCTCGATTAGGGAATTGAACCTGTGATGAGCGAGTGTTATAACAGCCTGCCTCATCACCGTTTAACCAAGACAACTTATAATTTTAAACTTTGAAAGACAAATATTTAATTTTCAATATTAATGTAAAAAAAAAATTCAAACATTTGATTGGATCATAACTTTAAGGTTTTATTGTAGGCTTGGGCCATGCTGATAACTTCCTCTAAATTTTCTGCCATAATTTTTGGATGCAGTTTGCCATGAATTTTATATATTTGCTAAATGATTTTTCATTGTTAAGCTTGAATATAAAAACCAACCAAAATTAAAATATTTGAAATCACCTAAATATTTACTGTAAGTTATTCCTACATAATTTAAGTCAATTGCACAAAATGGATAGGAATAAGATGTAAATAAATACACTTACTATGAAGTACTACACATCATTATTTATATGTTCTTCACTATTAAAAATGTAAATATATAGACTTACTAGTGGTTACAATCACCAAAATTTATATAGCTCCTTGCTTCTTAATTAACAATTAATTTTTCCATTTCATATATTAATTTATAATTTTTATAAAAACATAATTTCCACTCATATAACCAGACTAAGCATATTATAAGTCACTTCAAACCCTATTATTATTAATAAGAAGGTCTTATTTTCATATTATTTAGCAAAAATAATCAATCTCCTCGAATATTTTTTTTTGGCCTCAAAATCAGAGAATAGTGTATGTATGTCTTCTTGGTAGTCAAAATAATTGTCTCTAAATGAATATTTTATGTGAAAAAATCTCATATACTAATTAGATATTTAGCTTAACTATAACTTTAAAATTGGATAATAATTATCATTATTACACCTCCAATTCGATAAAATAAATTATAAAAAAACATGTGAGTGTATTAAATTAGCCTCTCAGCACATTTAATCGATGAATTTCCCATTTACAGTACCGATCCGGTTGGATACTTGCATGCAGAAAATGAGGCAAAATTTGGGCCTCTGTTATCCTTGCCCGGGGCTGCAGAGAGACTGAAACTCTTCCAAGCAGATTTATGCGAAGAGAACGCCTTTGATTCCGCGGTGGAGGGCTGTCCAGGGGTATTCCACGTGGCCATTCCTATGGACTTAAACAAGCTCTCCGAGGTAAATACAACCTTAGTCCATCTACCCATTTACTCAATTTTTTTCAAATAATTTAGATGGAACAACCTAATGTAGAAGGGCGACATATTTGCTCAGCCTTCTCCCTCACTGTGTCTGAGCTAGCGGATATAATTCATAAACTTCATCCACAACTCACCCTACCATCCAAGTAGGCAATCTGCCCTTCCCACCTTTTCAAGGCATATTTTTATATAAGATTTACATATTACTAATAAGTTTAGTTAATTGTTTTATTTTGTAGATGTAATGATGAAGAGGATGGTAGTGTTTTTTTGCCAACTTTGTCCAAAAAACTTTTGGACATGGGCTTTTCTTACAAATACGGTTTAGAAGACATGCTTGATGAGACTGTGAAATCAGTTAAATCTTTTGGATTATTAAAACAATTATTTGAAAAAACATTGTTATAAAATATATGTAAAAATATATATTTTATTGTTTTTTAAATGAAAATATTTAAGATAAGTTATTTATCTAATCAAAACAGTAAGTTATATTATCAGATTATATATTTAATGGTAAATCAGATCTGTTGGTCATTTCAAAGAGTTAAAGTGCATGTAGCCAGCCAGAGGGTCACTCATACTATTTGGTGGGCTCTCTCGTCACTCGGAATCAACCCAAACCCTTTTTGGGTTTTTTTCCTTAAGAAAGCCTTGTATGAGCTTAAACAGGCACCTAGAGCACAAGAATCAATCACATCAAACACAATTATTTTTGGACAATTGTCCGTGGAAAAACCCAATGCAGGAAAACCAGTGCAGCAGATGAGGGTTTATTTATTAATCTTCAGCAACAATCTCTTTACAAGGAATGATTAGCAGAATAATGGAGAAACTTTCATGAAAACACCTGAGATGATTTTCTCCCAACATCCGGAGAAATTCTGATACCCAAGAGACTCTCTGGCCTCCATTGCATCACCTCTGCGTGATTCTCTGTGTAGGGACTGCATGAGGACCGTGTCCTCAACTACACTGCCTCTCTGTGATGCCCCTCTGCTGCTCTGCGTTCCTCTTCCTCAACTTCTGACTGATGCATATACCCTCTTATTC
The DNA here is from genome assembly GCA_034641835.2 of Pinus albicaulis. NCBI lineage: Eukaryota > Viridiplantae > Streptophyta > Pinopsida > Pinales > Pinaceae > Pinus > Pinus albicaulis. The sequence goes on from CM076582.1 coordinate 997,210,495, forward strand.
TTTCGCCTTGCAACTCTCCCTCTGAAATCGAATTCTAAATTCTGAAGAATCTACTTCCCTCAGGTTACTGAGTGTTTGCCTGGCTTATCTTCAACTGTCCCACAAGTCTTCATTTATACTTTTCCTGTTGATAAATCAACGACCGCAATCTAATTCTTAATCAACGACTAAGATTAAATTAGACTTGATCCTCGTCACTTAGAAGCTTCTCACCCACATGTTAAATTAATTCACTTTAATTATTTAAATTCCATAAGTTTTAACTTAGGCTTCATTTAAAATAATTAATTATTTGAATAACTTTCACTTCGGGTGGAATTTCTCTAAATGATTTCTGGGTCTTGGAGATCTCATGTGTTCTAGCCCCTCCACAAAGTTTCGGAGCTAGAGCACATCCGATGCTACCCAAAAAAATCAACACTCCCTCTTAGTGAGGAATGTGCTCTAGTAATACTTCTTCACCAGAAGCATCTCCCTGATCCACGACATCGGTCCTCTGCACTGTTGATACTCGGTCTACTGCTCCTCATTTGCTGTGCTGCTACTATCTATACTACTGCGCACAACACTGTCATTGTTGTTGCTGCATCTGTTAGCAACTCCCTGTTCAGTACTGCACTTATCCGTTTCTGCTACTAAAATGGATTCTTAATCATCCCCAACTTCTCCCTGAAATAAACAAACTTTGTTCTTCCCATAGCCTTAGTGAGGATGTTTGCCCCCTGTTCTCTTGTTGGAGTGTACTGTAACTATATTGCTCCTCGTTGGACACAGTCTCTGATAAAGTGACACCTGATGTCAATGTGCTTCGACTGATCATGAGACACTGGATTCTCAAAGAGCTTGATGCAACTCTGATTATCCCATAAAATGCTGGTTGCTTCCATCCTTCTCCCGAATAGATTCACAAGCAGCTTCCTAAGCCATATGGCTTTACATGAAGCTGTGCTGGTTGCCATATATTCCGCCTCGGCTGAGCTCAGAGCCACGGACTTCTGTTTCCTACTGCACCAAGAAGTCATTCCTGATCCAATGTTGAAACAGTACCCAGTGGTACTTTTCCAATTTACCAAACTTTCAACCCAATCTGCGTTAGTGAACCCACTCAGTCTGATGTCATTGCCTTGGGTGTGCTTTAATCCATGCTCGACTGTTCCTCGTATATATCTGAGAACATGCTTGGTTGCAGCCCAGTGCGCCGTCTTTGGTTCCACCATGAACTGACTGAGGGTGTTGACTGCATAACAAATATCTGGCCTAATGTTAACCAGATACATCAAGGATCCTATGAGATGTCTGTACAAGGTAATATCAACTTCTTTATCCTCAGATGCATCAATATTCTTCCAGTTAATGATCATTGGAGTAGCCATGGGTCTATAGTCCTGCATCTTGAACCTCTTCAGAATTTCTGTAGCATACCTCCCTTGTCCAAGGAAGATTTCACCCTTCTGCTACCAAACTTCCAACCCTAGAAAATAATGCATCAATCCCAAATCCTTCATGTCGAATTTTGTAGCTAGGTTCTCCTTGTAATCCTTTATGAGCCTAGACGAACCTATTAGGAATAGGTCATCTACGTATAATACCAGAATTAGAGGCTCATGCCCTAGTGTCAAATAGTAGAGATTAGGATTTGCCTCAGTCTTGACGAATCCCATCTTCTGCAGGTAACCATCAATCCGACCGTACCAAGCTCTAGGTGTCTGTTTAAGCTCATACAAGGCTTTCTTAAGCCTGCATACATGAGTCTTCTGCTCATGTGTCTCAAAACCCTTTGGTTGTTCAATGTATACTTCTTCCTCTGTCACCCCATTCATGAAAGCAGTCTTGACGTCCATATGGTGAATCTCCCACCCCATTTGCGCTGCAAGGGATATCACAGATTTGATAGAAGTATGCATGGCTACTGGGGCGAAGGTTTCTTTGTAGTCTATCCCTTCCTTCTGAGCATACCTCTCAGCCACAAACTTGGCTTTATATTTTTCCACGTTGCCATCTGCAGCATATTTGATCTTGTAGATCCATCTCGAACCTACAACCGATCTGTCCTAAGGCCTAGGTACCACTTCCCAGACATCATTGGTCATTATGGAACTATATTCTTCCACCATCGCATCTACCCATACCTGATGCTGAGCTGCCTCCTAGAAACTAGAGGGTTCTCCAACCTGAGCCACCAAAGCTTGGTACCTGTCAGGTTGTCTATGCTGCCTCTTCTTGTTTCTAGGAGCTTCGATGAATTCCTCTGCGTCCCTCAGAATTTGTTGCAATTCCCGACTCGTTCTTCCGCTAGTATTGGGTGGTTCTACCTGCGCCTCCTGCTTCGAATCTTCCTGAGGTAATACCTCTGGATTCTTATGCCTTGGAGAAGCACTGGTGCTAGTTTCGGCTGGTCGAAGTGGTTGGATAAATGGATCATCCTTTGACTGCGTTTTGGAAGGCATCTCCCAGGATTCCCTAAAAGCTCTATCCTCCATGAACTTTACATCCCGTCGTACTACAATCTTCCTATTTCTAGGAACGTAGATTCTATATGCCTTAGCTTTCTTGCCATATCCCACCAGATATCCTTTTTCTGCAGTTTGATCCAACTTCTTCCTCTTTTCTTCGGGTATATGGCAGTATGCTAAACTTCCAAAGATCCTGAAATGACTCACTTCTGGCTTCCTCCCAGTGAAGACACTCTCTGGTGTAATCTTTACTAGGGCACTGTGAGGAATCACATTGCGAACACATACATAGCTGCCCATATGGCAGTATGCTAAACTTCCAAAGATCCTGAAATGACTCACTTCTGGCTTCCTCCCAGTGAAGACACTCTCTGGTGTAATCTTTACTAGGGCACTGTGAGGAATCCTGTTCTGAACATACATACCTATGTTACATGCTTCTGCCCATAGAAATTTGGGCATGTCCTGATCATACAACATTGCCCTCGCTGCTTCAACAATAGTCCGTTCTTCCTTTTTGCAATCCCATTCTGCTCTGGATTATATGGAGCGGTCCATTCTCTTTTGATGCCTTTCCTTGCGCAGAACTCAGTGAAGTTTTTATCGATATATTCTTCACCATTGTCTAAACGCAAAACCTTTATCCTTTTCCCTGTCAGATTCTCAACCAAAGCCTTAAACTCTTTGAATCGATCAAAGACCTCATCCTTGGTCATTAGAATGTAGATCCAAGTTTTCCTGGAATGGTCATCAATGAAGGTGACGAAGTATTCAACAACACTAAAAGCTCTCGTGGACATTGGTTTGCAGATATCTGAGTGTATTAAGCCCAAAACACTCTTTGCCCTATTGTTACTTCTGGAGTAAGTTGCTTTGGTGTACTTACCTAGTACGCACCCTCTACAAACATCATCCCGTTTGGTGCTTAATTCTGGAACTCTTGTGATGGTTTCCTTGAGAATTCTTAGAGCTCCATGGTGTAAGTGCCCCATCCTTCTGTGCCATAGCTCATTCAAATCTTTTTCACCACTACTACCTATTAGTGCCATTGGAGATTCTAACTGCAGCTTATACAGTTTGTTGCTACTGACTCCAATTTGAGCCTTCTTCTTCCAACTCGGGTGTTTGACATATACTTTCTTTCCAATGAAGTATACATGATAGCCCTTGTTTTGTAGCTGAGATACAAAGAGCAAGTTCATTCCCAAAACTAGGCACATGCAACACATTAGTGGCCCGAAGCTGATCTCTTGCTTCAGTTTGAAAAACTATAGTACCTCTTCCAACAGGGGTACATTTTGCCTTATTTCCCATGGTGATCTTGAAGTTCATCTGTTCTTGATAGCTCAAGAAGCATTCTCGTATTCCCATCATATGTGCAAAAGCCCCGCTATCAATATACCAAACCTCTGAGGAAGCAGAGCTTGACAAGCAAGTGACTTCTTCTTCCAATTTGGAAGTCAACACAAAGATGTCGTGATCCATCATATCTTTCATTCTTTCCTCTTTCTTAGGAGAACTGCATGAACCATTTCGAGTTGCTGCTCCAGCAACATCAAGACCACGTTCCATTGCAGAATCTACAACCCTATTACCCGATCTCAGCTCTGATACCATGTGGAAATTTCAAATTTGAAATTCTACTGCAGCAACTGATTTATTTTTCCTACTTATTTTCCACAAGAAGTTATTTACAAAAAAACCCTTCAGTAAACATCAAAACAAATTCTACTGCAGTTATCACACAATTTCATAGAGAAAAGAACAGTGAAATGTAAGCACAAGAATCAATCACATCAACATAATTATTTTTGGACAATTGTCCCCAGAAAAACCCAATGCGGGAAAACTGGTGTAGCAGATGAGGGTTTATTTATTAATCTTCAGCAACATCTCTTTACAAGGAATGATTGGCAGAATAACGAAGAAACTTTCATGAAAACACCTGAGATAATTTCGGAGAAATTCCGACACCCAAGAGACTCTCTGGTCTCCACTGTGTCACCTCTGCGCAGGGACTGCGTCTTCAGCTGCGCTGCCTCTTTGCGCTGTCCCTCTGCTGCTCTGTGTCCCTCTTCCTCGACCTCTGACCGATGAAGATACCCTCTTCTTCTTTCGCCCTGCAACTCTCCCTCTGAAATCGAATTCTAAATTCTGAAGAATCAACTTCCCTTGGGTTACTGAGTGTTTGCCCGACTTATCTTCAACTGACCCACAAGTCTTCATTTATACTTTTCTTATGATAAATCAACGACCATGATCTAATCCTTAATCAACGGCTAAGATTAATTAGACTTGATCCTCATCGCTTAGAAGCTTCTCACCCACATGTTAAATTTATTCGCTTTAATTATTTAAATTCTGTAAGTTTTAACTTAGGTTTCATTTAAAATAATTAATTATTTGAATACCTTTCACTCCGGGTGGAATTTCTCCAAACAATTTCTGGGGCTTGGAGATCTCATGTGTTCTAGCCCCTCCACAAAGTTTCAGAGCTAGAGCACATCTGATGCTACCCAAAAAAAACAACATTGGCCTTGTTGAGAAAGTGCACCAACTAATTTCTTAGAATTTTCTGAGCACTTATGAGGGTAGATTTTCCATTTCCTATCTGGCAGCAACAATAGAAATTTATTGGGTTAGCACATAAATTGGGGAGGAGCTTCTACAACACTTGGGCTTCATTATTATCACTTGAGTTTTGCCTTGCTTGCTTGTAGCAAGCCCAGGTTCTACTATTACCATCTATTGTACCCATTCTGCTCATATTAATAAAATGGCTCAGAGCTTGGTTCATATTTCAGTTGCTTAATTCATGTGCTTGCATGTTTTTGAGATTACAATTTGTAGTTAGTTCATAGCCTTTGTTATTTCCTGTATTTTCCTATTAGGAATATTACAGTGGTATCAGAGCCATGATCTTGGCCAAGCTGTGGGCCTTAAGCCAAGTGATGACAAGCCTTGAATAAAAAAAGAAGCTAAGAAATCATGGGATCCAAAGAAAGATTAAAATCAAACATGGAAGTAACCTTGAATGAGGTGATTCAAATGCAACAAATGATGATTGATGTGGGGGAGTAGTTGATTCACACCACAATTTGGAATCAAGACCATTCTCAATTATACAACGAATCCACTATGCCCAAAATTATGGATAATGCATCAAGATGGCAAGACGCGATTGCAACTGATGTGGAGTTATTAACAATAAATTGGAGACATACCAATCATTGGGACATGGCATTCAGGCGCCCCTCTATTTTTGGGAGTTCTGTGAACTAAGAGATATGCACAAATTAGTGGGAATTTAGTGGAATTATGTCTGGATGATTAGGAGGATCAAGCCAAAAAATGAAGTAGTAGTTGAAGGGGCCATGGTTGGCAAGGAGTCAGTTGAGCATGCACTCGTTGATGAGGTACCCAGTGTTGTGACTGAGTTTTCAGGTGATAGCACCGCACCACAGGTTGATGAGGTGTCGGGAGACATCTCCATTCTTGATGAGGAGCCGATAGGTACAACGACATCCAGATCTATGACAGAGCTTCAAGATGACAACCACCTATAGCTGACTGGTGAGGATGTCTTGCATGTCGAGTTGTGTTAATTTTGGGCAACTAGGTCCAAACTCCATGTTGTGATGCTGCAGATGACGATGCCAATATTTTTATTGGATTCCTCTTTCGGAGAGGTGCAAGATCGATCTAAGGGTCATCTTGATTTGATGAGCAGAACATTTATTTTTGAATTAATTCCACTAATGTGCAAGGTCTGCTAGAATTGTAATGTAGGTTTGGAGCCCCAACAGATGTGTCACACACCCTCACTGATGGATCTATATAGGTCAACGTTGGAGGTCATTTTCACCATCACTCATCACACATTCTCTCTCTGCATTTGATTGGTTCGATCATCATCTTGGAGGCTTCTCTTCACTCACACGTGGGAAAAAGTAGTAGTTAGGGTTTCAGACTGTTCTAGGGTTTCCAACGTAGAATTGACCAGCATTGACTTTGGTCAACGCTTGGTCAAATTGACCCGAAACTCTCCCTAAACTTTGATCTCCTCAATTTGCATTTTTTGGCACAAAAACCAAGGCTAGACATTGACTTTGACTTGGCTGCATTGAATTTCTGTTGTTGTTGTTGACTCGACATCGTTGACTTTTGTTGACTTTGGGTTGACTATTGTAGGCGTTATCCGAGAGGGTTGTGTGACACATTTTGGTTGGCTGACTGTGAGGAGACTTTGTTGGTTGAAGCATCCTGTTGATCGCCGTAACGCACCACAACACATATATTTTACTGATTAAGTTAAGTGTATTTTTGGCTTGTCTTCCGTTGATCTATTGGTATGTTCTATCAACATTTTACTTTCATGTTTATGTGATTGCTATTTGATATTGGGTATAAAGTAAAAGTTGCATCAAACATAGAACATCTACGAAAATTTACATGAAATCAGAGCTAAGGTGAAGACAAAGCCCGAGTTTGGATTGAGAGCAATCACCGAAGAAGTAGCATTTTTCAAGGACCCATGGGTACCTCAAATTACAATGGCTTCAAAGCTGATGACAAGTTAACTGGCAAGGCTAACTTTCATGCTTGGAAGATGTCTTTGGATTTAATGTTGGAAGACCAAGATGTCATGGACTATGTGCAGGGTAAAATCCAAGAGCCTCCATCTTCTACACCTGCTGCCACCAAGTCAAAGTATAAGAAAGGGGAAATCAAAGCAAAGCTGATCATGCGGGATTCCATCCATAAGAGTCTGGTTGCCTACATCTCTGAGCTGAGCACACCTAAGGAGATGTATGATAAGTTGGTCAACATGTTCAGGGCCAACAACGAAAATCAAGTCCTTTTCTTTAAGAACCAATTGAAGAATCTTAAGAAAGGCAGGGATGAATCCATTCAATCTTATTTTCTGAAATTGACTGAGATCAAGAATAATCTTCTTGCCGTTGGGGAAACAATAGTTGATCGAGAAATGGTTCTCACCGCACTTGGAGGTCTCCCCTCTGAATGGCATGTATTCATTACTACCGTTCTCAATAATAATGTGATGCCTGATTTTGATGAAGTATTGTCGAGATGCACTCAAGAGGAGACAAGAATGATGGAATATGAAAATGAAGGTAATGTTGCCTTCACCGCTCGTGCTAAGAAGAAGAACAATGGTTGTCCGAGGAACCATGGAAGAGCAGGGGCCCAAGGAAAGAAAGGAAGATGTTACACATGTAACAAGACTAGCCACTATGCTAGAGAATGCCCTAATAGAAGGCATTCTCCAAGGGATGATGATAACAACAACAGCCGGAGGAATGGCAATCAAAGGAACAACAGGTTCAAAGGAAAGAGGAAGGCTCCCTCTGATCGCAATGGAAATGGGCAACCTTTCAAAAGGTCAAGAATATCCAGGTATGAGGAATCTAATGTTGTTGATGATAAGAAAAATGAATTCATTCTTGTATCTGCCCTTTCTGCTCCATCTCCACCCAACAGTATGGATGTCTGGTTGATTGATAGTGGTGCTTCAAGGCACCTCACTGGGTTTAAGGAAGCATTTTCTGATTTGGTTGAGAAGGATACTAATTTGAAAATTATCCTTGGAGATAATGCCACCTATCCCGTGAAAGGGACTGGGACTGTGACCCTCCACTTATCTCAAGGTCAAGTCCTCCGCTTGCAAGATGTACTATATATACCTGATTTGAAGAAGAACCTTGTGTCTATTTCGGCCATGGAAGACAAAGGTTTCAAGGTGGCATTCGTTGATGGGAAGGTACACATTTGGAAGAAGAGTTTCAAGGAAGCTATCACGATTGGGTTTAGAGTTGATACACTCTACCAGGTTGGAGGAAGTCCACCGAGGGCTATGACATGTGATATTATCCGTCAAACCGAACTATGGCACCGAAGGTTTGGACACCTTCATTACAAAGCCCTTCCCGAAGCAAGGAAGGGGGTGACAGGGATGCCTGAATTCAAAAATGATCATGAAGGTGTATGTTAGGGTTGTGTCGAAGGAAAGCATACAAGGGGACCTTTCCTGTCAAGTGTCACAAAGACATCTGATGTCTTGCAATTGATACACTCTGATTTGTCTCGTATGCTGCCTGTGACATCCTTGGGAGGATGCTCTTATTATATGACATTTATAGATGACTTCTCTCGCAAGACCTGGATATACTTCTTGAAGAAAAAGGATGAGGCTTTCATGTGGTTTCGTACTTTCAAAGCCTTGGTGGAAAATCAAACAGGTAAGAAGATCAAGATTTTGAGGACCGATAATGGCACTGAATATGAGACGAACGAGTTCAATAGCTTTTGCAGAGAAGCTGGCATCAAGAGGGAGACCACAACCGTATATACACTTGAGCAAAATGTTGTTGTTGAAAGAAAGAACAGGACCATTGTGGAAGTTGCCCGTGCCATGCTATGTGACCAAGGTCTTTCGAAGTTTCTATGGGGAGAAGCTGCGAACACTGTTGTGTGCATTCAAAATCGATGCCCGCATTCCGCTCTGGATTCCAACACTCTTAAAGAGGTTTTCTCTGGTAAGAAACCTGACGTCTCTCATTTTAAAGTTTTTGGTTGTCCCATTTATTTTCATGTGCCGAAGGAGAAAAGAAGCAAGCTGGATGCTTCTGGGAAGAAGGGAATGTTTGTGGGCTACAATGAAACTTCGAAGGCTTATAGAGTCTATGTGCCTGGTCAAAGAAAAGCGGAGATTCGCCACGATGTTACCTTTGATGAAGATGCTTCCCTCAGTAAAGTGATAAATCTTCCGAGCTCTGAAGAAAATCACGAAGTAAGGTCTGGGAATCAGGAAGAACCCAAGGATGAGATGATGCCCGATGTTGAAGGACCGATGGACCCCATTGATCCACTTCCTTCAATGAAGAGAAGACCCTCGTGGCTCCAGGATACTCTCGAAGATGCTGAGAGACATATGGCCCCAAGGGGGACATTCCGTGAAAGCAAGAAGCCGAATATATACCAAGGGTATCTAGAAGCCATGAGTACAATCGTACAATCTGAGCCTGGATCTTTTGAAGAAGCTGTAAGGCATCAATTCTGGAAGGATGCTATGCATGAACAGTACGATTCCATTATGAAGAATGATGTCTAGGATGTAGTTCCGAGACCGGAGGACAAAGTTGTTGTCACCTCGAAATGGCTCTATAAGATCAAGCATGGATTTGATGGTAGTGCTGAAAAGTTCAAGGCAAGATTCCTTGCCCGTGGCTTCTCTCAAAAGGAAGACATAGACTATGATGACATATTTGTACCTGTGGCCCGATATACTACCATCCGATCTATCATAGCCCTTGTTGCTACGCAAGAATGGAATCTTCATCAGATGGATGTGAAGACCACCTTTCTACATGTTGCGATAAAGGAAGAGGTGTATGTGGAGCAACCTTTGGGGTTCGAAGTCTAGGATAGAGACACCCATGTATGCAGGTTGAAGAAAGCCCTCTATGGGTTGAAGCAAGCCTCCAGGGCTTGGTACGAGATGATAGATAACTACTTGATGAAGCTGGGCTTCACTTGTAGTAATGCTGATCCAAACCTTTACTTCAAGGTTGATAGAGAAAAGCCTCTCATTCTGACTCTCTATGTGGATGATCTCTTCCTGACAGGTGCTAACCCTCTCATTCACCAGTGTAAGAGGGAGCTTACTTCTGAGTTCTAGATGAAGGACCTAGGATTGATGCATTACTTCCTAGGCCTGGAGGTTTGGCAGAGACCTGGCGAAATTTTCCTCTCTCAAGGAAAATACATTGTGAAGCTGTTGGAAAGATTTGGAATGGTGGACTGTAAGTCTGTGTCGACACCGGTGGAGCTGAACTTTAAGAAGTTGAGTGGCAGCGCTACTGGGCCCATGCTAGCAAATACTATCGAGTATCGTCAACTCGTAGGGGCTCTGATGTTCTTAGTGAACACCCGTCCGGACGTATGTTTTGAAGTGAACACTTTGAGTCAACACATGGTTGATCCTCATCACATTCACTAGGTTGGTGCCAAGAATCTATTGAGATATCTTCGGGGCACGATAAACCATGGGCTGAGATACACTGCTGGGAGTTTGAGACTCCATGGATATACTGATGCTGATTGGGCTTGCAGTGTGGTAGATCACAAGAGCACATCTGGATGTTGCTTCACACTTGGGTCTGCTTCGATTTCTTGGATGAGTAGGAAGCAAAAGTCGATGGCTTTGAGCACCACTGAGGCCAAATACATTGCAGCGAGTATGGCCTGTTGTGAAGTAGTTTGGTTGCGAAAGCTCTTCGGTGAGCTGTTCGGGCATTTTCTAGATACCATCGTTATCCTTTGTGATAACCAGAGTAGGATTCGTTTGTCAGAGAATCATGTGTTCCACGATCGATCTAAGCATGTTGATATCCAGTACCACTTTATCCGGGATATGGTACAACGAGGCTCCATAAGGCTCGATCATATAGGAATTGATGAGCAGGTCGCGGATATTGTCACAAAGCCCTTGGGGAAGGTCAAGTTCCTAACCTTCCGTGAGAATCTTGGAATTGTGGAATGACCCTATGCTGAGGGTCCTGTTGGACAATGAGCTCTGGGAGCTCCAAGGGGCTTTGGGGATAGCTTCTTGGAGCTATAAGCAACCACAGGGCTAGGCTTGTCGAACCTTGTTGGTGTGCTTTTGCCCCACTGTTATGATATTGAGTTGGTTCACCTCTCTTTGATCTGTTCCCCATATGCATCCTACCCATGGAGTCCCGAACTCATGGGAAGTACCTCTCATCTTGGCCAATGAGGCGGGAAAAGATAGAGACCAGTAGCAAGACCGATGGACGCATCGTAGATTGCTGTACTCTCTATGTCTAGGATGGCACGTGTCCAACCACTTGATTTGGGATCAAGTCTAGTGAGGTTTCAGACCTCCAACTGACTTCGGGTTGGTATGTGACTCCTTTGAGTCCTATAGAGGTTTCGAACCTCTGAGCTGATTTGGTCAGCCGAGAGTGATGTCTTTGTGACTCACTTATTTTTGTTCTAAAATAAAGAAGCCAACAATGCAAGTTATGGCGGGATGACGCAAGATGTTTAGATGGCACAGGTGGATGGAGTTCTCTCTAGTTGAGAGGGAGCGTTAATTTTGGGAAACTAGGTCCAAACTCCATGTTGTGATGCTCAGATAACGATGCCAATATTTTTATTGGATTCCTATTTCGAAGAGGTGCAAGATCGATCTATAGATCATCTTGATTCGATGAGCAGAACATTTATTTTTGAATTAATTCCACTTATGTGCAAGGTCGGCCAGAATTGTAATGTAGGCTTGGAGCCCCATTAGATGTGTTACACACCCTCACTAATGGATATATATAGGTCAACGTTGGAGGTCATTTTCACCATTACTCATCACACATTCTCTCTCTGCATTTGATTGGTTTGATCATCATCTTGGAGGCTTCTCTTCACTCACACGTGGGAAAAAGCAGCAGCTAGGGTTTTAGACTGTTCTAGGGTTTCCAGCGCAAAATTGACTAGCATTGACTTTGGTCAATGCTTGGTCAAATTGACCCGAAACTCTCCCTAAACTTTGATCTCCTCAATCCGCATTTTTTGGCACAGAAACCGAGGTTGGACGTTGACTTTGACTTGGCTGCGTTGGCTTTCTGCTGCTGATGTTTTGCGTTGATTGGACAACGTTGACTTTTGTTGACTTTGGGTTGACCGTTATAGAAGCTGTCCGAGATGGTTGTGTGACACATTCTGGTTGGCTGCCCGTGAGGAGACTTCGCTGGTTGAAGCATCCTGTTGACCGCCGTAACGCACCACAACACATATATTTTGCTAATTACGTTAAGTGTATTTTTGGTTTGTCTTCTGTTGATCTATTGGTATGTTCTATCAGCGTTTTACTTTCATGTTTATGTGATTGCTATATGATATCAGGTATAAAGTAAAAGTTGCATCAAGCATACAACATCTACGAAAATTTACAAGTTGTCTATGTAGGAACAGTTGGAGGCTCATGTTGAGCCCATGATGGAGGAGGATGAGTAGTCATCTTTTGAGCTAGCCACCAATTTAGAGCAGACAAATGCACAGACTGTCAATAGAGTTGCAGTACTTCTAGACAGTAGCTCTCTTTGGGCTCATATAGATGGGGCTTGCAACATTGCTAGGCTACCTTTGCACAACAGAGAGAGAGATGCACAGTCACCTCGACCAGGATGGTGAGATGAGGCGACATGAGCTGCTAGGGTGCAACACTCGCAGGATGGAGGGATTGATCTATGTGTAGGGGTTCGTGCATTCAATCCCCCGTTTGGGGTTGGATGGCGAGATATTCTGAGTTGGTACTCGATGGAGTGAGCTGGATTCATAGAGATGGTCGTAGTCTGGAGTAAAGCTCAGTGGGAGCTCTCAGACATCGAGGGTACTTGAGGCCCAGGTTGGCATTGGGATCTAAGTGGGGCTTCCTATCCGATATCAAACATGCGAGATGGCTATGGCATTGATGAGGTAGTCGACCCAGTGACTGAGCACATGCATTCCTTAGGGGAGTTCCAGTCGACACTAGTGGCCAGGCGGTTTGTGAGCAGACTCCATGGGCTGTTTTGGCATGTTGGTTGCGCATGGGGTTGCAGGATGATTAGCATTCTCTGACAGGAGCTTGTTGGAGGAGGTGGCATGGGTAGGCCGCTAGATCGGGCGTTGTATGGAGATAATGTTCTCCCATTGAGGTATTAGGTGCAAGATTCGTCGAGGATCAACACAATAGAGATATTGTTGATTTTTGGGTAGCATCGGATGTGCTGTAGCTCCAAAATTTTGTGGAGGGGCTAGAACACATGAGATCTCCAAGACCCAGAAATCATTTGGAGAAATTCCACTCGGAGTGAAAGTTATTCAAATAATTAATTATTTTTAATGGAGCTTAAGTTAAAACTTAGGGAATTAAAATAATTAAAGTGAATTAATTTAAATGTGGGTGAGAAGCTTCTAAGTGACGAGGATCAAGTCTGATTTAATCTTAGCTGTTGATTAAGGATTAGATCACGACCATTGATTTCTCAACAGGAAAAGTATATAGGAAGGCTTGAGGGTCAGTTGGAGAACACACACAGTGAGTGAATCTGGAGATCGAATTCTTCTGATGGAGTAGTGCTCTGACGAAGATAAGATCTGAGTGATTAAGTAGCAGTGAGGGGCAGAAGCAGTTGTTGGTCGGAGGACCAAGAGTACATAGTAGAGAGGCAGCAGAGACAACAGAGGAAGCAACGCAACCACCAGGAGAGGTGACGCTGTCCCCTAAAGGGGTGATGCAGGCCCACGTAGGGATAGTCTGTATGTTGCTGGAGATCAGGGTTTCTAAGTCGGGAGGGTTGAAACTCGATTTTCTGAGACGTAGATCAACGCAGAGAAGAGGTGACTCAGTCATCAACCATCCCCACGCAGGCCTATGCATCTACTACGCAAAGGCAATGCAGAGGGAGCTGGGGTTTCGCCAGTTCGGATCTTGGATCAGCTAGGACATGCAGTGTGAGTTAAAACTCACTATTTTATTTGTCTGTCGAGGATTTTCTCTGTTGGGTGAGTCGGATTTGGCACCCTAGTTGTACTCAAAACAATGCTACCTAATAATACAAACCCTCAGATTCTCTGCACCGGTTTTCCCGCATTGGGTTTTTCCGGGGACGTTTAGTCCAAAAATAAGTGTCCTTTGTGTGATTGTCTCATTTATTTTTCAGTACTTGATATGTATATTGGTGTAGGCTGTAGAGTATTTGCATTAATATTTGTTGAATAATTCTGGAAATAACTTGTCAAATGGAAAATACAAGTAGGTAATGGAAATCAGTTAACTGTAGTAGGATTTTTGTTGGTTTAGATTCAGAAATTTTCACATGGTATCAGAGCAATTGCAGATCAAGGAGGACTGACGTCATCAACGAAAGAATAAAAGGAATCTGCTATAGGAAAGTAGCTGTCCCGAGAGACAACGCAGTTCTGAACCAGAGAAGTAGTGGAAGGGTGGCACAGTCACCAGGGAAGGCTCACGCAGAGCCTGCGTCAGCCTGCTAGGGTGACGCTGTAGCTACAGAAGGCAACGTAGTGGTTGCTAGGCCAACGCAGAGGCTATTGAGTCTCATTTTTCTGGTTGCCGTGGCTGGAGGTGTAGTGCAGATTTTCGACTGAAGTTGCTGGTGGGACACTGTTTCTGTTGGTGCAGAACAATGTCTAGTGGGGTGGAAGCAAAGTAGAGGGAATCAATTCCTCAAAAGATTTCTTGTCGAGAAGTCTAGATCCAGTGCTGAGCAGCAGCAAAGAGAGATCAGAGAGGAGTGATTCGACATTTGTTGGCAAAAGGATTTCCGTGAAGGAAATCAAATTTCAGAGAGAGCTTGTTCCTTAGAGGATTTCTAGCGCCAAAGAAATCCAGATCCGAGTTTTGCTGGGGTAGCAATGGAAGAGGGAGAAAGGAACCCGTTCTACACATAGTTGAACAAAGATGGCCGTAAATGGACTGAGGGATTAGGACAGGTTGGATGGAGCATCCAACTTTGTCATCTGGAAGGCCAGGATCCTGGCAATTTTGGATGAACATCACATCAAGGATCATGCCTTGAACACAATTGTTGTTCCTGTAGATGATGATCCTCTCAAGAAGTACGAGGAGGCTCAAGCAAAAGCAAAGCGCATGATCATGGACAGAGTCAAGGATCATGTGATCCCACATATTGCTGAGAAGAACACAACAAGGGAAATGTGGGAGGCCTTGACCACTTTTTACGAGGGATCTTCCATCTAGCGAAAGATGTTCCTTGAGAACCAGCTGAGATTGTTTCAGATGCAGAAGGGAGAAGAGATCGATCTCTTCCTTATCAGATTGCAAGGGATTCGAGATCAGTTTGCTTCCATAGGGGCTACACCAGATGTTGGTTTCATAGTCAGGACTGCCCTGAATCCAATCACTGAAGACTGGGAAACCTTTGTCCAAAGCATTTTGGGTAGGGTTGCTCTTCCAAACTGGGATGAGATGTGGGAAACTCTTCGACAGGAAGAGATCAGATGGTGGACCAAGGCGGGACGCAGCGGTAAAGGGATCAAAGTCAAGAAGGAGGAAGAGGAAGATGTGACTCTCGCATCTAAGGGACAATAAGGGCAACAGAGAAGGAAGAAGAAGGAACTCTTAAAGGTCAGATGCTTCAGATGCGGGGAAATGGGACATTTCGCCACACTGTGCCCTCTGAAGAAGAAGGGCAAAGAAGAATCTGACTCGAAGGTTTCTCCAGCTCAGGCTGATGAGGAGGATGATGATGGATGCACGATGAGTGCTCATGCACTTGAGAAATAGGGTGATATGGAGCTGTAGATTGAAGCTACAATGAGGGGTAGGATCCTTGAGGTGCCTAAAGTCTTGGATCACATACGGCTATGCGAGCTGTTAACGACAATAGTAGAATGACGGGAGTCAGTTGGTACGAGGGATGATGGAGCAATAGTGGTAGAGCTAGAGCGCAAAAGTTTGAAGCAACCCAGAGCAGAGGCAGCAACAACGCGGTGCACAGTGGTGCAACACAATGCTTACACAGTGCAGAGTAACAACAACGCAATAGCATCAAAGGGTCAGTGCAGATTTGCAGTAGAGGCAACTTCAACATCAAGGTGCATCCAGATTCCAGACTAACTAGTATGTTAGTATTTGGGATGTATTTCAGTTGCTTAACTCTCAGCAACTGGGTTGCAGTGCAACAGTTAGCAGTGGCAGTGCTATGAGTAACATGATGCAACATATTGAGAGGGAGCTGCAATATAGATGCAGCAGTGATAATGGTAGAGTCATGGGCAACAATACAGGTTGCAGCAGCACAGTGGATGAGGGGCAGCAAGCTGAGCATTAGCAGCGCAGAGGATTGATGATGTGGATCAGGGTGATGCTTCTGGGGAGAGGTATTGCTAGAGCACATTCCTCGCTAAGAGAGAGTGTTGATTTTTGGGTAGCATCGGATGTGTTCTAGCTCCGAAGTTTTGTGGAGGGGCTAGAACACATGAGATCTCCAAGACCTAGAAATCGTTTGGAGAAATTCCACCCAGAGTGAAAGTTATTCAAATAATTAATTATTTTCAATGGAGCCTAAGTTAAAACTTAGGGAATTAAAATAATTAAAGTGAATTAATTTAAATGTGGGTGAGAAGCTTCTAAGTGACGAGGATCAAGTCTGATTTAATCTTAGCCGTTGATTAAGGATTAGATCACGACCATTGATTTCTCAACAGGAAAAGTGTAAAGGAAGACTTGAGGGTCAGTTGGAGAACACACACGGTGAGTGAATCTAGAGATCGAATTCTTTTGATAGAGCAGTGCTCGGACGAAGATAAGATCTAAGTGATTCAACAACAGTGAGGGGCAGAAGCAGATGTTGGTTAGAGGACCAAGATTACATAGCAGAGAGGCAACAGAGACAACAGAGGAAGCAGCGTAGCCACCAAGAGAGGTGACGCATGTGAAAATTCTACTGAAGTGTATTGGTTTATTTCCTATTACTTGATTTAATTAATACAAGTTATTTTTCAGAAATTAGATTCAGAAAATATCAAAAATAAACACAACTACAGGCTACACATGCAGATCATTAACTGAATAATACACTCATGCAACAAAGTGACACATGGATTTTTGGACATAAGTCACCGGAAAAAACCAAAGTGGGAAAACCGGTTCAACAGATATGAGGGTTTATTATTAAGTAGTTCTGAGTACAACAAATCTGGGTTCCAAGCTTGGAAAACCCGACAGAGAATAAAATATATCAAATCTACAGCTAACCTGAAGATCTAGTGCCAAATATCTGACTAATCCACACCCTCAAACGTGATTTACTGGACTCATCTCGGATTTGACCCTAGAAACCCTCAGCGCAACTTCTGAAGCCCTAGTGTTGCCCTAGAGGGCCTGCGTCAGTCTCTGCGTGGCCCTAGGAGGCCTGTGTCACCCTTGGAGGGTCTACGCTACCCCTACGCTGCCTTTGCTAAGCCAGCGTCAGCCCTGTGTGGCTCTAGCTACCTCTGCGCTGCCCCTGCTGCTCTGCGTGGCTCTGAAGCCCCTCTGCGCTGTCCTTGTGGTTGCTCCTCTTGCCTCTTGCTGTCTCTTGGCCCTGGAATCAGATCATTCCCTTGGCCAATACTACCTGTCACTCCAGGAAATTCCTCTGGAAATTCTTAGCAACCCCGCCCTAGAATTCCAGATCTATTCCTCAGTTCTACCAAAACTGTGTGTCTTCAACTGACCCTCAAGCCTTTTTCTTATACTTTTTCGTTGAACCCTTCAATGACCGAGATTAAATCATCCATCAACGGCTGAGATTAAAAGACTGCTTGATCCATGTGACTTAAGACAATTTCAACACATTTTTTACTTAATTCACTTTAATTATTTTATTTTCCTAAGTTAGACTTAGGAAATCCATTAAAAATAATTAATTATTTGAATAACTTGAACACCAACTGAAATTTCTCAAATCCACTTCTGGGTCTTGTAGATCAAGTGTACTCTAGTCCCTCCACAAAATTTGGGAGCTAGAGCACAACTAATGCTACCCCAAATACACAAAATCTCAACAACGCAGCCCCCTGAAGGGGTGATGCAGGCCCACGCAGGGACTGCATAGAGCTTCCAAGGTTTAGTCCGTATTTTGCTGGAGCTTGGGGTTTCTGAGCCGCAAGCGCTGAAACTCGATTTTCTGAGAGGCAAATCAGCGCAGTGAAGAGGGGACGCAGTCATCAGCCATCCCCACATAGGCCTACGCATCTACTGCGCAGAGGCAGTGCAAAGGGAGCTGGGGTTTCACCAGTTCAGATCTTGGATCAACCAAGACTTGCTGTGTGAGGTAAAACTTTTGCGGAGAATTTTCTTTGTTGGGTGAGTTGGATTTGGAACCATAGTTGTACTCAGAGTACTGTTGCTTAATAATACAAACCCTCAGGTCTGCTGCACCAGTTTTCCCGCATTGGGTTTTTCCGGGGACAATTAGTCCAAAAATAAGTGTGTCCTTTTTGTGGTTGGCTCATTTATTTTTGAGTACTTGATCTGTATATTGGTGTAGGCTGCAGAGTATTTGCATTAATATTTGTTGAATAATTTTCTAAATAAATTGTTAAATGGAAAATACAAGTAGGTGATGCAAATCAGTTAACTGCAGTAGGATTTCTGTTAGTTTAGATTCAAAAATTTTCACAAATATCCCCTCTAGTAGGTGTGGAGTTAGGCCGCTTAGGTCTGTCAGGGCAGATGGGGAGATGTAGCCCACATCATGGAGGGCTCAATAGCAGAGTGGCAGATACTTTGGCACATGTGGGATACCGTATGTTACAGGGTGGTACAACAATAGGTTGTGGTACACAAGACTGCACAAAGTTATGTTGTCGGGTCCAATGTTATGTAGAGGGATGCAGACTGATGCGTACTGACCCATTTTTAGGCCATAACATCCAACGGTGTGCAGGGCTATGCCACGAGGAGTAGTGGCTTGCAAAGGAGCATGGAGATGCATGGTGGTGTGTTGTAGCATGTTGGTTTACACTGTGGAGTAGGAGTGATTCACATGGCATTGAGTACTCGCAGGGAGTGTCAGGGACAGTGACACCGACAAGACATGAGTTGATACAGGATGGGACAACAGTAGCAAGGGGTATCCAGCGGTGTACAGGGGTAGGCCGCGATGTACAGTGGCATGCCAAGGAGTACATGGATTCTCGGTAGTATGCAGGGGCATATGGTGCTGCACAATGATGTCTTGGAGTGTTGCCTCTAGGGAGACCTATGGACGAAGATACCAGGGATACCTTTGGGTGTAGTTAACCCAAGATTGATGGGGACGAGATGAGCGATACTTGATGGTATCCATGGGGACTCACACACCCATCCCTCTTCTACATCACTTATAGGCACAAGTGATTTGCTTGTTGTCCTTTGACACTTTAGGCACGAGCAGCGAGGGATGGGGAGCTCATCTGAGATATTTGGATGACACTCGATGCACTAGGGGAGAGACTTCTCAACGATGGCATTGGGTCGGTGCGCAATTTGACAACCACAGGTTGGGGGGTGAGGTGATCATAAACAAGGGTGACATATCGTTCATCACTGAGCCTACTCCTGGGGAGTTGGTCACGAGGGAGACGTGTGTCACTCTTTCTACAGGGCATGTTGGGACCATGCATGAGCAAAGGATATCATGTTTGGTTGAGGCAATTTTCTACTATGTGTCCAGGCTCCAGACATTGTATTGGCACATTATCGAGAGGGAGGATGGTAGACTTAGTGGTGATGGTTGGCAGGGGCAGGATGGATCCACATACACTTAGTCTATTGCAAGTATTAGATACCCATCTATTGGCTGCATTCAAGGGGTAGCTATTTGGCAGTGGGCACATGTGGTTTCCAACGGTCATCAGTACTACGCAGTGGCAGACACAGGGAAATTCAGCATGCATTAGATTAGTTCATGATATATGGAGCCTATATAATGATTGCATGCAGGGACTAGAGACGAGGCACGAATAGATTCCAACAACTGTCAGATCTATGTTGCAACAGATTTGGCTATGGGATCAAATGATTCAGTTGGTTGATAGATCGCTCTATCTCGTGATGAGCAGAGTCATGGAAGAGAGTGATCTAGTTCACTCTTGGGTTGACACATGGGAATTTACGGAGGCCTTCACCATATGGCGACGCAGGCTTTCCCTATTTTTGCACAGGTTTGTGGTTAGCTTTGGATGGGTAGGCTTGGCCATCATGGAGATGCTTGGGCAGAATGTTTTTGGCCTTTATCAATATTTCACCATCGGGTTCCAGGAGAGGAGGATATGGTATGCGCACGATGGGCAGTTAGTTGTAATCACAGTGGCACAACGTCGACATAGTGGCATCTTTTTGAGATTAGCATAGGATCCTAGTATCAAGGGATTCATTTATGATAGGATGGTGCACGAATTTAGGGTGACTCAGTGGCACATTTGGGACCTCGGTATTGTTTGCAATGAAAGTTTGGGTCGGCAGAAGGAGGGAGCGCTTGTTCGAGCATTGCTTGAGGACAAACAATTTTTGGCGGGGAGGACTGTATTATCCCCAATTTTGTGAGCATGGGAGTCACTAAGGAATTTTGCCCAATTTTAGTACTATTAACTAAAAGGGGCAAATATTATTGGAGAAAGGCCACTAGTATTATTTTATTGGAGAATAGTGGCAAATTTTAATTTTATTAAATGGTGGCAAAAGTAACTTAGTGGAAAATGACCCCCACCAATAAAATAATATTAAAAAAAGAAGTTTAGAGGCATGAGGAGAAATTATAAAAGGAGTATGGATTCATTTTGTGGATCATCTTTTGACTATTACACCGCATTATATCTTCTCTTGGAGCTGTTTAGCACAAGAAGAGAAGTGGTGTTTAGCACAAGAGTTCCAAGTGGAATTCCATTCTCATTTCGGAGAACTTCGAGTGTCTGCCTAGTGAGGAAATTTGGGGAGTCCAATTTAGGATTTCACAGCGCTTTATTGCTCTGTGAACTTCCTTGGTGCAGAGGCAGTTTGTGGAGCACAAATTTCTTTAGCTAGAGTGCATCGGGAGATCCAGTGATTTGCAAAGAGATTTCCTACCTTGAGACTAGAATTTTGGTAGTGTTTCGCGGGGCAGAAGTCTTGGCCATTTGGTTGGCCGAATTTCTCCATTCTGGTAGTGTGCAGAGGTCATTAGAGAACGCTTGCGCAGGGGAAGAGAGAAACTAATTTCCGGAGGAGATTGGTTGGAGGAGAAGGTAGATTTCGAAAGTGATTTTGTGTGGAATTTTAGTGGCATTACAACGAAGGAATTGGGAGTTTTTGGAGCATTATTTCTTAGTAGTGCGTGTAGCCAGCCAGAGGGCCACTCACACTATTTGGTGGGCTCTCTCGTCACTCAGAATTAGCTCAAACCCTTTCTGGTTTTTGTGGGTATTTGGAGAGGAGTATGTGGCTGCATTTTCAGCGTGATCCAGGCAATATTTAGGCCAAAAATCCGCTTTCTTTCAGCAGAGCATTTTACTAGTTAGCTGACAATTTGCACCACTTTCTGGGTTTCCTGGAGAGCTGGTTTGGGGCCAATCCCTTTCTAGGTTTTGTTGGCCTTGCTGAGAAAGTGCACCATTCAATTTCTTAGAATTTTCTGAGCACTTCTGAGGGCATATTTTCCATTTCTTATCTGGTAGCAGCAACATAAATTTATTGGGTTAGTGCAAAAATTGGGGAAACTGGTTGTTCCATCAATCAAAGGATTCAGGAACATGCGATTGACATAAAGCACTTTAGGATTTGCTCCTCAGCTCTGGCTAAGCATGCGGGGAAGACTAAGCACCACATTAGTATTGAGGACTCCCAGGTTATTGCTAAGATTAATCACTTCCATCACCATAAGTTTAGGGAGGCCATTGAGATTGAAAAAAGGTCTAAGACGCTAAATAGGGATGATGGTTGGAAGGTTAGTCGTTGTTGGATCTCCTCTCTTTATTCCTAAATTATTATTATTATTATTAATTTTTGGAATAATAACAAATATTATTTTAATAACAACAAAATTGAATTTATTTTATTCACCTATATATTAAATAAATAAATTTCCCTCTTTTTATATTTTTATTTTTTCTTTACTTCTTTCTTTGAGTTAATATTTTTGTTAAATGTTCTAAGTCTTATAATTTTATTTTTATATTTTCGTTCATAATTCCTTTACTTTTTAGTTAATTTTCTTACCTTTCGTTTTTTGTAAATTTATTTAGAGATAATAATAATAATAAAAATAATAATAAATATTTTCTAATTTTTATTTTGATTCTTTAGTATTATTTCCTATTTGAAGGCCTTTTCATTATTTTTATTTTCTAATTTTGACTTTATTATATTTTTTCTAACGTTCATAATAATAATAATAATAATAAATTGTTTGTTGGGATTAATTCGTTGCATCTCTACTATTTATTAGTTCTATGTTTCAACTATCTATCTATGTCCTGATGATGAACCACAATAAGTGGTTCGAAACACGTTGATTTTATAATCTAAATGTGATCTTGTCCGAAAATATTTGATATAAAACACTAAAATTAATGAAATTCCTAAAGAAAACCTTCAAGTTAATTCTTTAAAGGATTTAGAATCTAAAACACTTAACTTGGAAATTAAGAAAATCGAATCTAAGCAACTAATGTTCTAATCTAAAGATTTGCTTGACTCGAATTAACGAAACAAGCTATTATTTTCATTATTAGCAAATAAAATTTGTTCTTACAGAGTTTTGACTTGTTTTAAAATTAAAGAAGTAAAAAGGGGAATTAAATTTTGGGTTGTTGGCTAGAGAATAGTTTCAAAAATGATTTTTTGATTCCTAGATGTTGAAGTGTAGTGTTCTTCTTCCTTTGCTATTCCTTGGGTATTTAGTGTTGAAGTTCATTACTGCTTAGAGACATGATTGATCGGCTTGAAGCTTGAGGTTCCTTCCCCTATGTGTTCACACAAGGGTTTGCTCTAATACAAGTAAGTAAACCATCAAATATTTTGAAATTGAATTAAAAATGAAGAAAAAAATTCCCACATGGACAATTTACTTTAATATTTCAAAATGGAATTCAACATAAATAAAGGGTAGTATAAAACTTATCCTTTGAAAACCTTACCTCAAAATAGTAGATTCTTTCCCTGCTGAGACATTGGCTTATGAAACTCACTTGAAAACTAATTGAAATGCAAAGGAAATAAGAAAACTCTAACCAAAATTTTATTGCAAGGAAGTTCTCTATTAATCTCCAACCAAGCAAAATGTGGTAGAGTGTTTTCCTTTTATAGGAGAATGAGGCATCTAGACTATTAGATACAATTCCATGTGTTCTTGAAAAGAGATGCTCAATATAAGTGCTATTCTAACTAATTTCTAACTAACCTTTGTCCACATGAGAGATCTAGTCGAGGAGATGGAATCTCTACAAGGAGAAGTGATTAAAATAATGATCAAAAGGTCCAAGGAGGTGGTTATTATGACAAAAGAAGGTCAAACATGTGGTATAAGGACCAAATGATAGAGCACGTGAGCTAAAATGATGACCAATGTTGTGAACATCGGCATCGGGATAAAATCGGCAAGGGTCCAGAAAACCAAAAAATCGAAAAAATCGGGAAAATATCGGTAAAAAATTGCCAAACATTGCCAAAATTAAGATACCATAAAAGTATCTCTACAAATCGGCAAACATCGGCTAGGCCAAAAAATCGTGATTTCAAAATAAAATCGGGATGCTATCCAGATGTTTGCAACACTGATGATGACACTTGTGGAATAGGGAAATAAATGTGGAGCGCTAGGTCAAACGAGGCACACATGTGAGGATAAGGTAAATAAATGAGTGTTATGCCTACATGTGTGGAAGAGAGAAAATTCCATAACTCATGCGAATACCAATTCAAAAGGATAAGTACTAAGGCCACATGTGTGGAGGAGAGAGAAAAATCCATAAGTTGTGTGAATAATCAAGTAAAAATGGTGGAGCAGTTAGCTAGACAGGGAATAACAAATGGCCACATGTGCGAGGAACACTCTCCCCTTGAGTGGATAAGTATCATCTCAAAAGCGGAAAAAAGTAGTTAAACCTCTTTTTAGAAGATGTATTAACATATTACATCATAAAGAAGTGGTCAAAGCACTTCCTTGGAACTTCTAGAAGCCCAATAATTGAGACTAGTTGTTTCTCAATTTTACATAAATATTTTCTCAAATATGAACATGGATAAAAAGAAAGGGGTTGCCTCTCATGCATGTGCGAGTAAAAAAATGTAAATTTTTGTAGATGTTCTATGCTTGATGCAACTTTACTTTTTATCCCAATATCAGTCAGCAATCACATAAAAAAGAAAGTAAAATGCTGATAGAACATACCAGTAGATCAACAGAAGACTAGCCAAAATATATAAGTGTGTTGGTGCGTTACGGCGGTTAGCAGGATGCTTCAACCAACAAAGTCTCAATACGGTCAACTAACCAGAAGTGTCACACAACCCTCTAGGACAGCCAGATCAGTGAACCCCAAAAGTCAATGAAAGTCAACGACGTCAGTCAACGGTCAACGCAAACAATAGCAAGGTCAACGCATCCAAGTCAAAGTCAATGCCCAGCCTCGGGAATTGTGCCAAAAAATGCGGATTGAGGAAATTGAAAGATTGGGAGAGTTTTAGGTCAATTTGATCATGTGTTGACCAAAGTCAATGTTGGTCAACGCTGCGGTAGAAACCCTAGGCCGAAAACATAATTTTCTCCTTGCTGAAATTTCCCACGTGTGAAGAGAAGAGACTTCAAAAGATGCTCGAACCAATCAAATGAGGAGAGAGGATGTGATGTGATGAAATGAGTGAAAATGTCCTCCAACGTTGACCAATTTATATCCATCAATGAGGGTGTGTGACACAACTGCTGGGGCTCCAAACCTTCAGGCCGATCTGCATATTTTGAATAAATTCAAAATAAATGTTCTGCTCATCGGATCAAGATGATCTTTAGATCGATCTTGCACCTCTCCGAAAGAGGAGTCCAATAAAAATATTGGCATTTTCATCTGAGCATCACAACATGGAGTTTGGATCTAGTTGTCCAAAATTAACACTCCCTCTCAACTAGGGAGAACTCCATCCACCTGTGCAATCCAAACATCGTGCGTCATCCCGCCGTAACTTGCTTTGCTGGCTTCTTTATTTTAGAACAAAAGTGGGTCAGTCACAAAGACATCATCCCCGATTGACAAATTCAGCTCAAAGGTCTGAAACCTCTATAGGACTCAAAAAGAGTCTCATACCAACCCGAAGTTGGTTTATCTGACCCGAAGTCAGTAGGAGGTTTGAAACCTCACTATGCTTGATCCCAGATCAAGTAGTTGGATCGTGCCATCCTAGCTAGAGAGTACGACAATCTCTGATGTGTCCATCAATCTTTGCTACTAGTCTCTAGCTTTTCCCACCTCACTGGCCAAATGAGAGGTACTTCCCATGAGTCCGGGACTCAAATGGGTAGGATGCATACGAGGCACAGATCATGAGAGGTGAACCAACCAATCATCATAACGGTGGGGCAGAAGCACACCAACAAGGTTCGACAAGCCTAGCCCTGTGGTTGCTTATAGCTCCGAGAAGCTATCCCCAAAGTCCCCCAGAGCTCCCAGAGCTCATCGTCCAATAGGACCCTCAGCATAGGGTTGTTCCACGATACCAAGATTCTCACGGAAGGTTAGGAACTTGACCTTCCCCAAGGGCTTTGTGAGAATATCCGCGACTTGCTCATCAGTTCCTATGTGATCGAGCCTTACGGCGCCTCGCTGTACCATATGTCGGATAAAGTGGTACCTGATATCAATATGCTTGGATCGATCGTGGAACACGAGATTCTCAGACAACCAAATCCCATTCTGGTTATCATAGAGTATCACGGTGGTATCTAGCACATGCTCGAACAACTGACTGAAGAGCTTTCACAACCAAACTGCTTCACAACAGGCCACACTCGCTGCAATGTATTAAGCCTCCGTGGTGCTCAAAGCCAACCAACTTCTGCTTCCTGCTCATCCATGATATCGAAGCAGAACCAAGTGTGTAGCAGCGTCCCGATGTGCTCTTACGATCCACCACACTGCCAGCCAAATCGACATTAGTATATCCATGGAGTGTCACACTATCTCAGCCCATGGTTTATCGTGTCCCGAAGATATCTCAACAGATTCTTGGCACCAACCCAGTGAATGTGATGAGGCTCAACCATATGTTGACTCAAAGTGTTCATTGCAAAACATACGTCCGGACGGGTGTTCACTAAGAACGTTGAAGCCCCTATGAGTTGACGATACTCAATAGGATTTGCTAGCACAGGCCCAGCAGCGCTGCCACTCAACTTCTTAAAGTTGAGCTCCATCGGTGTCGACATGGACTTACAGTCCACCATACCAAACCTTTCCAAAAGCTTCACAATATATTTTTCTCGAGAAAGGAAAATCTCGCCAGGTCTCTGCCAACCTCCAGGCCTAGGAAGTAGTGCATCAGTCCTAGGTCCTTCATCTTGAACTCAACAACGAGCTCCCTCTTACACTGATGAATGAGAGGGTCAGCACCTTTCGAGAAGAGGTCGTCCACATACAGCACCAAAATAAGAGGCTTTTCTCTATCAACCTTGAAGTAAAGGTTTGGATCAACATTACTACGAGTGAAGCCCAACTTCATCAGGTAGCTATCTATCCTCTCGTACTAAGCTCTGGGTGCTTGCTTCAACCCATAGAGGGCTTTCTTCAACCTGCAGACATGGGTGTCCCGATCTTGGACTTTGAACCCCAGAGGTTGCTCCACATATACCTCTTCCTTTATCACACCATGCAGAAATTCAGTCTTTACATCCATCTGATGAAGTCTCCATCCTTGTGTAGCAACAAGGGCTATGATAGATCAGATGGTGGTATATCGGGCCACAGGTGCAAATATATCATCATAGTCAACGCCATCCTTTTGAGAGAAGCCATGGGTAACGAATCTTGCCTTGAACTTTTCAGCACTTCCATCAGATCCATGCTTGATCTTGTAGAGCCATTTCAAGGTGACAACTGCTTTGTCCTCCAGTCTTGGAACCACATCCCAGACATCATTCTTCATAATGGACTCATATTCTTCGTGCATAGCATCCTTCCAGATTTGATGTTTTACGGCTTCCTCAAAAGATCCAGGCTCAGATTGTACGATAGTACTCATGGCTACTAGATACCCTTGGTATCTATTCGGTTTCTTGCTTTCACGGAATGTCCCCCTTGGGGCCATATGTCCCTCGGCATCCTCGAGAGTGTCCCTGAGCCATGATGGTCTCTTCCTTATTGAAGGAGGTGGATCAATTGGGTCCATCGGTCCTTCAGCATTGGGCATCGTCTCATCCTTCTATTCTTCTTGATTTCCAGGCCTTGCTTCATGATCTTCCTCAGATCTCAGAAGATTGACTACTTTCCTCAGGGAAGCATCTTCGTCAAAGGTAACATCCGGGCATATCTCCACTTCCCTTTGACCAGACACATAGACTCTATAGGCCTTCGAAGTTTCGCTATAGCCCACAAACATTCCCTTCTTTCCAGAAGCATCCAGCTTGCTCCTCTTCTCCTTTGGTACATGAAAATAAACAGGACATCCAAAAACTCTAAAATGTGAGACGTCAGGTTTCTCACCAGAGAAAACCTCTTCGGGACTTTTGGAGTCCAGAGCAGAATGCGGGCATCGGTTTTGTATGTACACAGCAGTGTTCGTAGCTTCTCCTCACAGAAACTTCGGAAGACCTTGGTCATATAGCATGGCACGGGCAGCTTCCACAATGGTCTTGTTCTTACGTTCAACAACGCCATTTCGCTCAGGATTATAGACAGTTGTGGTCTCCCTCTTGATGCCAGCTTCTCTGCAAAAGTTATTGAACTCGTTCGTCTCATATTCAGTGCCATTATCGGTCCTCAATATCTTGATCTTCTTCCCTGTCAGATTTTCCACCAAGGCTTTGAAAGTACGGAACCACATGAAAGCCTCATTCTTCTTCTTTAAGAAGTTTATCCAGGTTTTGCGAGAGAAGTCATCTATGAACGTCATATAATAAGAACATTCTCCCAAGGATGTCACGGGCAGCATACCAGACAGATCAGAATGTATCAATTGCAAGACATCAAATGTCTTTGTGACACTTGAGGAGAAAGGTCCCCTTGTATGCTTTCCTTTGGCACAACCCTTACATACACCTTCATGATCATTTGAGAACTCAGGCATCCCCGTAACCACCTTCCTTGTTTTGGGAAGGGCTTTGTAGTGAAGGTGTCCAAACCTCCGGTGCCATAGTTCAGTCTGTTGGATAGTATCACATGTCATTGCTCCTAGTGGACTTCCTCCAACCTGGTAGAGTGTATCAACTCTAAACCCAATCGTGATAGCTTCCTTGAAACTATTCTTCTAGATGTGCACCTACCCATCAATGAATGCCACATTGAAACCCTTGTCTTCCATAGCAGATATAGACACAAGGTTCTTCTTCAAATTAGGTACGTATAGTACATCTTGCAAACAGAGGACTTGACCTTGAGACAAGTGAAGGGTCACAGTCCCTGTCCCTTTCACAGGATATGTGGCATTATCTCCAAGGATAATTTCCAGATTAGTATCTTTCTCAACCATATCAGAAAGTGCTTCCTTGAACCTAGTGATGTGCCTTGAGGCACCACTATCTATCAACCAGACATCCATAGTGTCGGGTGGAGATGCAACAAAGAGGGCAGATACAAGAATGAATTTATTTCTTTTATCAACAACATTTGATTCCTCATACTTGGAATTTCTCGACCTTTTGAAAAGTTGCCCATTTCTGCCGGAGGGAGCCTTCCTCTTTCCTTTGAACCTGTTGTTCCTTCGATTGCCATTCCTCCGGTTGTTGTTGTTGTCATCATCATCAGGAGAATACTTCTTGAAAGGGCATTCTCTAGCATAGTGACCTGGCTTGTGACAAGTGTAACACTTGCCTTTCTTTCCTTGGGCCCCTGCTCTTCCTTTGTTCCTTGGACCACCAAAGTTTTTCTTCTTATTATGAGTAGCGAAGGCAACATTTCCTTCATTTTCATATTCCTTCATCCTTGTCTCTTCGTGTACGCATCTCGTTAGTACTTCGTCAAAGTCAGGTATGACATTGTTATTGAGAATGGTAGTGTTGAATACATGCCATTCAGATGCGAGACCAACAATTGCAGTGAGAACCATCTCTCGATCTGCTATTGTCTCCCCAATAGCCAGAAGATTATTCCTGATTTCAGTCAACTTCAGAAAATATGATTGAACAGACTCATCCTTGCCTTTCTTCAGATTCTTCAATTGGTTCTTGAAGAATAGGACTTGATTCACATTGTTGGCCTTGAACATGTTGACCAACTTATCATACATCTCCTTGGATGTGCCTAGCTCAGAGATGTAGACAACCAAACTCTTATGAATTGAGTCCCTTATCATCAACTTTGCTTTGATTTCTCCCTTCTTGTACTTTTATTTGGCAGCAGCGGTTGCAGTGGATGGAGGCTCTTGGATTTTACCCTGCACATAGTCCATGACATCTTGTTCTTCCAACATAAGATCTAATGTCATCTTCCAGGCATGGAAGTCATCCTTCCCAGTCAATTTGTCATCAGCCTTAAAGCCATTGTAGTTAGAGGAACCCATGCTCTTCTTCAGTGATTGCTACAAACTAGGGTTTGTCTTCACCTCAGCTCTGATACCATGTAAATTTTTGTAGATGTTCTATGCTCGATGCAACTTTACTTTTTATCCCAATATCAGTCAGCGATCACATAAAAAAGAAAGTAAAATGCTGATAGAACATACCAGTAGATCGACAGAAGACAATCTAAATATATAAGTGTGTTGGTGCGTTACGGCGGTCAACAGGTTGCTTCAACCAACAAAGTCTCAATACGGTCAGCCAACCAGAAGTGTCACACAACCCTCTAGGACAGCCAGATCAGTCAACTGCAAAAGTCAACGGTCAACGCAAACAACAGCAACAGCAAGGTCAATGCAACCAAGTCAAAGTCAACGTCCAGCCTCAGCAATTGTGCCAAAAAATGCGGATTGAGGAAATCGAAAGATTGGGAGAGTTTCAGGTCAATTTGATCATGCGTTGACCAAAGTCAACGCTGCGGTAGAAACCCTAGGTCGAAAACAAAATTTTCTCCTTGCTGAAATTTCCCACGTGTGAAGAGAAGAGACTCCAAAAGATGCTCGAACCAATCAGATGAGGAGAGAGGATGTGATGTGATGAAATGAGTGAAAATTTCCTCCAACGTTGACCAATTTATATCCATCAATGAGGGTGTGTGACACAACTGTTGGAGCTCCAAACCTTCAGGCCGACCTGCACATATTTTGAATAAATTCAAAATTAAATGTTTTGCTCATCGGATCAAGATGATCTTTAGATCGATCTTGCACCTCTCTGAAAGAGGAGTCCAATAAAAATATTGGCATCTTCATCTGAGCATCACAACATGGAGTTTGGACCTAGTTGTCCAAAATTAACAAAAAAAAACCTTTTGCACTCGGAAACAATGCTCCAAATTATGCCGAATGTACATGAATGTTGATGTAGACCCTTTGATGATGATGAAACGCTACATAGTCATCCACATCAGTTGTGTTGTCGCTCAAATTGTACAGGTGAATGCGACGACAACTCAGGGCAGGGGCTGTCACTCTGATCCTTGCCCTCTCTGTTCTAGCTGTCTCCCAACAAGAAGCTATGGTGGGCAGTCCCTATGGAATTTGTGGATGAAAGACTTGTTGGGAACCGACTAGTTTAGGAGACACAACTGAATGGCTCAGCAACCTGGTAAATAATGATTCAACAAGTTTAACTATTAGCACAATTAAATTGAATTATTGGAAAGACTAATGCCGCCTAGCAACCTGGTAAATAATGATTCAACAAGTTTAACTATTAGCGCAATTAAATTGAATTATTGGAAAGACTAATGCCTTAAGGCATTACCCATTCTGCGACACAATATGATCTAGTATGAAACCTAAAATAATTTAACCATGGTGTTCTAATTATGAGGGACCATGCACTAAAATTATTCCTAAACACGCTTATACAATAGACTCGATAAATACTAGGACTCACCTATGACATCGCCAAAGAACTCCACCCTAGCTTTGAGGTTATAGCTGGAAGAAAAAATCTGCCGATTATCCGTGTTTACAAACACACATAATCTAGGGAGGTTAAAAAACTTCCTGGGATGAAATTCTTTGACAAAAATCATAGGCTTACCTAGGTGAAATTACATGACTCAATGGTCATACTAACATCATTTACAATAAAATTTGTAGAGATTGATTTTACAATGATATGACTGGAAGTTGAATGATGACATTGACTTGAAAATTTTTGATCTGCTGCTTTGTACTTTTGCTTCTTGGACTGTTGGCAAAGTGTGTTCAACATTTCGCTCTACTTGGGGACACATTGCTTCGCTTGAAGGAATGTGAGAATCCAAAATCCTGTATCCGAGAAAACAAAGTAATTTCAACTAGATATCTGCTCCAAAAGTAAAATCATCACGTACATATCATCAAGTATATAGAACATCTGTTGGATTAGAAAAACTATTCTAACATAAGAAATATAAAGACATAAAACTTAAATGCATGAAAAGGAAACTAACTAATGACAGAAATGAAATCCTATCTAAGCGAGTAGGGTTAGAGATACTATACAAAGATGCCCTATTGCGTCAGATGTCATCCTTGTGGCTCAATCTGGAGAACTCGTCTCCTAATAAATGATTCCATAGGCTGCTTGTCAGGGGCCCCGTGTTGAATTTTAACCCTCTTAGGTTGATGAAGGCTCTCGTCATTGCATTGCATATCTTTGTCAAATCTGATCCTTTTCCTTTTCTTCTTCGTGAGATGAGATGAAAAAGAATCCTGGGCCGGCTGGAAGAATTCTGTTACCACTGCATTATATTCTAAAGGATGTCCAATGCTGCAACTTCTTCATTTTCAGGCCTTTTCGGATCTTCAACATATACCAGCGTTCCATTTTCCTATATAACATGACCATACCACCAGCTGCTGCGGAAATAGTAGCGTATGATGAGTCCAACTGAATACATCCCTTCCAGATCAACTGCAAACTTCTGTGATAGAAGCATTCCCCATACATTCAACACATCTATGACAACAATGTCCATTGTGATTATTCTGTATGGGTAATTAGCAAGAGCTACCTGCAAGTCTTTCATAACACCCAAGGCTCCAATCTTCTTCGAATCGATGGAACAAATATTATGATAAGGCCTTGAAATTCTTAAGTTCATCTGGTCCATGAATTTCTTAGTCATGACATTAATTGAAGCCCATGAATCCAACATACAATTGTGAAGCAAGCGGTCATTAACTTCCAAGGTCAAGAAGAAAGGCTGATTATCTTCATTTTTCATGTAGAAATTTAGATCCTTTAACTTAATTTCTTCATCTTTATGGTGCGTATCAACCTTATCCTATGCAAGGCTTTAAAAAATGTAGCTCTTTGAGATGGAATCTTAAGAAGCTCTAGGATTGGGATCAAGATTTTAGCACTGTTTATCCATGATACCTAATCAATCTTTAGCCCTGATTGATAAGTCTTAAGATGCAACTTGTTGCCTACTCTAATTCTGATCTTTGCCTTTCTTTTGATAAGTGTAACCTTTACTTCTAGCAATTTCCAGAATCCGCTCTTGAGATGGTGTTTCACCATACATCTACGTGATAGAATCTTTTTCATCACTGAAATTGTTGATGGTGAAGATGAATGTTGTGTAACCAACTCAGAGAAAAGATATCTATTGCCTTGAAAATGACATAGAGGCAACCTCCAATACATTACATAAATGAGCAATTCTTGGATGATACAAATGAACAAAACCTCCTTCTATATATAGGAGTCCATGGGGCCACAATATAATCCTAGTGGGGCCACAATGTAATCCTAGCCGACCTAACAATAATAATGTAAGGGCACAATAATAACAATATGGGGGTTACAGGGGTACAATAATAACAATAAGGGGGGCTACACTAACTTAATAAGGGGCTACACTATTAATATAGGGACTTAACAATGAAGAAGTCATTTCCTTACATCCATTATCCCTAGAAGAATTTTGTTTAATATTATTTACTTGTTCACTCGGTCCTTCATCTAAATATTCTTCTGGCGGCACATGAACTTCCTTCATGGAATCCTTCGCAAGGCCTGCATAATGGTATAGGTTGATCAACGACATTTGTAAAATCAAGCGGATTTGGCGGTCTTTGCTCGTTTGGATGATCCTTCCTTGGCCATGCATTATTATTACCTTGGTTTTATTATAATATCTAGGCTGCATATTTTGAGCTTGATTTCTTTCCATTTGAATTAGCCTAGCTTGCATGGCACTCATCTCTCTATCATGCTCCACCCTTATTTCCTTGATCATTTGAGTTAACTCTTTAGTAGGATCATGTTCGTCTTTTACCTCTTCCCCCTTAGCTTTAGCTAGACATTTTTCGAAACCAGGAATTTCAGATTTACCAGATGCTTTCTTGTCTTTTTCTAATTCCTTAGCTATGGCTTGGGCAACAACTAAATTGGTCGGTTTAGAATGTCTCAACTCATAAGAGGTATCAACAATAAATGCATCAAGATATTGCTCTAACAAAGATTTATCAGTTGGCTTGTAGTCTTGATGCATTTGCCTGACAATGCCATTAAATCTTTTATTGAATTCTTCAACCGTTGCATTGTCATTCTTCTTGATGGTGTTGATAGCCTTGCGCAAGTATATTCCTTCCCTTTTATCCCCATATTTATCCTTAAAAGTAGTGATAAGGACTTGCAAGGATTCGAAAGAATTATTAGGCTTGCCCATGTACCATTGCATTGCATCTTGTTCTAGAGAAAGGACAAAAAGCCTCAACTTCACATCGTCATGATTATTTGTGGGTTTGCTACAATGCTTGGCTAAGAAGGTTGAGCATGCAATGAGATGTGCTTCAGTAGTGACTGCATTATTTCCCTGAAATGTAGGTCTCCTGTCCAAACCAGAATTTGGCATCTCATGAAGTTGACCCTGAAAGATGCAAGGAGCATAAATATCCATGTTGTCATGATTCACGGGGTCAAGAAATAGCAAGTGGATATCTAGGAGGGTTTCCTGTCCGAGAAAGATCAAGTGTTTACTGTTGATTTCATAGCATCAGGAAGTGTTCCAAGTCTCATATTGGTGGAGAGGCTTGGACAACAGTTATCTAGAGAACCCATAAATCATTTGTGGAAATTCCACTCGGATATGGCTTTATTAAAATAATTAATTATTTTAATGCAGACCCAAAGTCTAAAATTAGGGAAATTAAATAATTAAAGGGTATTAATAAAGCAGAGTGTGAATCTTCTAGAAAATGAAGATCAAGTCATCTTTTAATCTGAGCCATTGATTAACGATTTAACGTTGGCCGTTGATTCATCAGCGAGAAGACCATAAGAAGGGGCTTGAGGGTCATTTGGAAATCAAGCCAGGGACATTCTCAGTACTTGAAGGAAATCGTTTCTGAAGCAAGAGAATTTGATTTCAGTGGGTGAGTTTGTAGAGGTGGGTTTGCAGAAGCAGAAGGAGGGAGGATTCAGTTAACAGAGAAGCAGAAGTCTGGAGAATGAAGGGAAGGGTGAGCTGATCGACAACAAGAACCCCTGCATGCAGAGTTATGCTGTCTAGGGAGAGACTGCGCAGAGCTCTCACACCATCTCAAGAGCTCTCACTCCGAGGGTTTGAAATTGTTCTGAAGGTTCCAAAAAATTCAACCAGGTCTATGCTAATTTTAATTTGCTCATCTAGACTTTTAAATGAACTTTCCATTACTGAAGATAAATACAAAACCCTCATCTGTTGCACCGATTTTCCCACATTGGGTTTTTCCAGGGACAATTGTCCAAAAATAACTTTGTTCATATGGTTGTTTATATTGTGCTACTTGTGTAATTTTCTGTTCTTATGCTTTTGAGTAGAGTGAAGTACTGCAAATGTGTTTATTTCAGAATTTACTGAAGCATCTGTAAATAACTTATCTCAGAAGTACGAGAAATAACCCAATCATTGTAGTAATAATATTCAGACTTGAAAATTTCACATGATATCGGAGCATAGGCTAAAGACATAAAGGGAGGATCTACCATGGACCAGAGATCCTACATCCGGAAGGGTTCACGCAGTCAGAGGGACTCACACAGTTCTCAAGAGCATGCAGAAATGCAGAGGGAAGACGACATGAAAGTGCTGGCATCCAGACTAGAGGAGGATCTTGCTTGTATGTCGAGCACAACTCCTCCAAGTGTTTGGTATATTATTAGTGGAGCATGTGCTCATATGACGGGGGTTCGAGAATGTTTTTCGAGCTACCAAGAAGAACAGATGAATTTCCAGATAACTATGGGAAACAAGGCAAAATGTACCCCAATTGGAAGAGGTACCATAACATTTTAGACAGAAGATGGCAACAAGATTCGGGCCACGAATGTTCTGCATGTACCAGGATTGGGGATGAATTTACTCTTAGTGTCTCAGCTTCAGAACAAGGGCTACGACGTATAATTTATTAGAGATAGGGTGGATGTCAAACACCCTAGCTGGAGCAAAAAGGCACAAATTGGAGTAAGGATTCACAAGCTATATAAACTCCAGCTTGAATCTCTGGTGGCCCTGATTGGCAGTACGGACGATAGAGATCTGAATGAATTATGGCACAGAAGGATGGGGCTTCTACATCATGGAGCCTTGAGAATTCTCAAGAATACTGTCATAGGGGCTCCTGAACTCAGCACAAGGAAAGATGAAGTCTGCAGGGGGTGCGTACTAGGGAAGTATGCTAAGGAAACATTTCCAAGAAGCAACAACAGGGCCAAGGGTGTATTGGAGTTAATACACTCAGATATTTGCGGTCCAATATCCACAACCGTTCTCAGTGGTGCAAAGTATTTTACTACCTTCATTGATGATCATTCCAAGAAGACTTGGATCTATTTTTTGAAAACCAAAGATGAAGTCTTTGATCGGTTCAAAGAATTCAAAGCCTTGGTAGAAAACTCAACAGGAAAGAAGATCAAGAAGCTGCGATCAGATAATTGTGGAGAATATATCGATAAGGACTTCACCAATTTCTGTGCAAGGGAAGGCATCAAGAGAGAATGGAAAACTCCATACAATCCAGAGCAAAATGGAGTTGCAGAAAGGAAGAACCGGAACATAATAGAAGCTGTAAGGGCAATGCTGTACGACCAAGATATGCCCAAATTCTTATGCGCAGAGGGCTGCAATACAATGGTATATGTGCATAATAGAGTTCCCCATAGAGCATTGGGGAAGGTGACTCCCGAGAGTGTGTTCACAGGTAGCAAGCCAGAGGTGAGCCACATCAAGATATTTGGCAGCATGGTGCACTGTCACGTTCCAGATGAAAAGAGGAAGAAGTTTGATCAAACTGCAGAAAAGGGCTTTCTTGTCGGCTATAGTGAAAATGCGGAAGCATATCGCATCTATATTCCAGAAAGTAGGAAAATCGTGGTAAGGAGGGATGTGAAATTCATGGAGGAGAGAGCCTTCTGGAAATCCCGAGAAATGGCTACAGATATGCAGATTGAGGAGGATCCACTAGTACAGCCTCAACGACCTACAAAGGATGGGTCAAGTGCCTCTCCAAGGCACAAGGATTTTGAGGAAAGTTCCTCCGAAGAAGAACAAGAAGGAGAGCAGGTGAGATCGCCCATCGTCGATGGGAGACCGAGCGGAGAACTTCAACAAATTCTAAAGGATGCAGAAGAATTTGTTGGAGCCCCTAGAGATGGGAAGACGATATGGAAGCAACCAGACAGATACCAGGCATTGGTAGCTCAGGTTGGAGAACCTTCCATATTTCGGGATGTAGCTCAACATCAAGTGTGGGTGGATGCCATGGTGGAGGAGTATAGCTCCATCATGACAAACGATATCTGGGAAGTAGTCCCTAGACCACAGGACATATCAGTGGTAGGATTCAGGTGGATCTACAAGATAAAGTATGCTGCAGATGGCAGCATAGAGAAGTTCAAGGCCAGATTTGTAGCTAAGGGGTACGCACAAAAGGAAGGCATCGATTATGAGGAAACCTTCGCCCCTGTAGCTCGCTACACTTATATCAGATCCGTCATCTCTCTGGCAGCGCAGATGGGATGGGAGATTCACAAGATGGATGTCAAGACATTGTTCTTGAACGGGGTGATAGAGGAGGAAGTGTATATAGAACAACCAGAGGGCTTCGAGACACATGAGCATAAGACTCATGTTTGCAGGATTAAGAAGGCCTTATATGGTTTAAAACAAGCCCCCAGGGCATGGTATGAGCGAATTGATAGCTACTTGCAGAAGATGGGGTTCGTCAAGAGTGATGCAGACCCCAACCTCTACTACTTAAGAGTAGGGGATGAGCTGTTAATTCTGGTACTATATGTGGATGATCTATTCCTCACTGGATCATCCAAGCTCGTCGAGGACTGCAAGGAGAATCTGGCTACAAAATTCGACATGAAGGACCTGGGGCAGTTGCACTATTTTCTTGGATTAGAAGTCTGGCAGCAGAAGGGGGAAATCTTCCTGGGGCAACGAAGATACACGACAGAAATCCTGAAGAGATTTCAGAAGGAAGACTGTAGACCCATGGCCACGCCAATGATTGCTGACTGGAAGAAGATGGACACAACAGAAGATGATGAGGCTGATCCCACCTTGTATAGGCAACTCCTCGGATCATTGATGTATCTGGTCAATACTAGACCAGACATCTGTTATGCAATGAATACCCTCAGTCAGTTCGAGGTGGAACCAAGGAGGGCTCACTGGACAACAGCCAAACGTGTTCTCAGATATCTAAAGGGGACAGTTGAGTACGGGTTGAATTACACCAAGGGCAATGAGGTCTAGTTGAGTGGGTTTACAAATGCAGATTGGGTTGGAAGCACAGTGGATCGGAAAAGTACTAGTGGGTACTGTTTCAATCTCGGATTAGGAATGACCTCCTGGTGCAGTAGGAAACAGAAGTCTATAGCACTAAGTTCGGCTGAGGCAAAGTACATGGCAGCAAGCACAACTTCGTGCGAGGCCATATGGCTTCGCAAGTTACTCTTGAACCTACTAAAGAAGCGGATGGAACCGACCGAGATTATGTGTGATAATCAGAGTTGCATTAAGCTCTTTGAGAATCCTGTGTTTCATGACCAGTCGAAAGACATTGACATTCAGTGCCACTTCATCAGGGACTATGTCCAAAGGGGAGCAATACAGTTGCAATACACTCCTATAGGGGAATAGGTGGAAGATATCCTCACCAAGGCTCTGAGTAAGATTAAGTTCACTTACTTCAGAGAGAAGATGGGGATGGTCGAGAACCATTTCCATTAGAGGGAAGGGTGGTCTACAGAAACATAGTGAGTTGTAGTGGCAGAGATAGTGTCAAAGGCAGCAGTACAGAGGGCAACAATGCAAAGATGAGGGGCAACAGCCAAGAGAACATAAGCGCAACAGATGTTATAGAGTCAGAGTAGTGCAGTGGTATCTTGCTCGAACACTTTCCTCGCTAAGAGGGAGTGTTGATTTCATAGCATTGGGAAGTGTTCCAAGTCTCATATTTGGTGGAGAGGCTTGGACAACAGTTATCTAGAGAACCCAGAAATCGTTTGTGGAAATTCCACTCGGATATGGGTTTATTAAAATAATTAATTATTTTAATGCAGACCCTAAGTCTAAACTTAGGAAAATTAAATAATTAAAGGGTATTAATAAAGCAGAGTGTGAATCTTCTAGAAAACGAAGATCAAGTCATCTTTTAATCTGAGCCATTGATTAACATTTAATCTTGGCCGTTGATTCATCAGTGAAAAGACTATAAGAAGGGGCTTGAGTGTCATTTGGAATCAAGCTGGGGACATTCTCAGTACCCGAAGGAAATCGATTCTGAAGCAAGAGAATTCAATTTTAGTGGGTGGGTTTGTAGAGGGGGGTTTGCAGAAGTAGAAGGAGGAGGGTGGATTTAGTTAACGGA
Source organism: Pinus albicaulis (assembly GCA_034641835.2). Taxonomy (NCBI): domain Eukaryota; kingdom Viridiplantae; phylum Streptophyta; class Pinopsida; order Pinales; family Pinaceae; genus Pinus; species Pinus albicaulis. The sequence continues at coordinate 997,249,648 of CM076582.1, forward strand.
GAAGCAGAAGTCTGGAGGATGAAGGGAAGGGTGAGCTGATTGACAACAAGAACCCTTGCACGTAGAGTTACGCAGTCCACGGAGAGACTGTGCAGAGCTCTCACGCTGGATGATGCAGAGGGTGTAGGAGGTCACTCCGAGGGTTTGAAATTCTTCTGAAGGTTCCAAAAAATTCAACTAGGTGTATGCTAATTTTACTTTGCTCATCACGACTCTTTTAAATGAACTTTCCATTACTGAAGATAAATACAAAACCCTCATCTGCTGCACTAGTTTTCCCACATTGGGTTTTTCCGGGGACAATTGTTCAAAAATAACTGTGTTCATGTGGTTGTTTCTATTGTGCTACTTGTGTAATTTTCTGTACTTATGCTTTTGATTAGAGTGAAGTACTGCAAATGTGTTTATTTCAGAATTTACTGAAGCATCTGTAAATAACTTATCACATAAGTAGGAGAAATAAACCAATCATTGCAGTAATAATATTCGGACTTGAAAATTTCACATGATATTGGAGCATAGGCTAAAGACAGAAAGGGAGGATTTGCCATGGACCAAAGATCCGACATCTGGAAAGGTTCACGCAGTCAGAGGGACTCACGCAGTCCTCAAGGGCACGCAGAAATGCAGAGGGAAGATGACATGAAAGTGCTGGCATCCAGACTAGAGGAGGATCTTGCTTGTATGTCGAGCACAACTCCTCCAAGTGTTTAGTATATTGACAGTGGAGCATGTGCTCACATGACGGGGGTTCGAGAATGTTTTTCGAGCTACCAAGAAGAACAGATGAATTTCCAGATAACTATGGGAAACAAGGCAAAATGTACCCCCATTGGAAGAGGTATCATAACATTTCAGACAGAAGATGGCAACAAGATTCAGGCCACGAATGTTCTCCATGTACCAAGGTTGGGGATGAATTTACTCATAGTGTCTCAGCTTCAGAACAAGGGCTACGACGTATACTTTATTAGAGATAAGGTGTATGTCAAACACCCTAGCTGGAGCAAAAAGGCACAAATTGGAGTAAGGAGTCACAAGCTATATAAACTCCAGCTTGAATCGCTGGTGGCTCTGATTGGCAGTGCAGACGACAATGATTTGAATGAATTATGGCATAGAAGGATGGTGCATCTACATTATGGAGCCTCGAGGATTCTCAAGAATACCGTCATAGGGGCTCCTGAACTCGGCACAAGGAAAGATGAAGTCTGCAGGGGGTGCGTACTAGGGAAGTATGCTAAGGCAACATTTCCAAGAAGCATTAGCTTGGCCAATGGTGTATTGGAGTTAATACACTCAGGTATTTGCGGTCCAATGTCCACAACCACGCTCAGTGGTGCAAAGTATTTTGCTACCTTCATTGATGATCATTCCAGGAAGACTTGGATCTATTTTTTGAAAACCAAAGATGAATTCTTTGATCGGTTCAAAGAATTCAAAGCCTTGGTAGAAAACTCAACGGGAAAGAAGATAAAGAAGCTGTGATCAGATAATTGTGGAGAATATATCGATAAGGACTTCACGAATTTCTGTGCAAGGGAAGGCATCAAGAGAGAATGGACACCTCCATACAATCTAGAGCAAAATGGAGTTGCAGAAAGGAAGAACCAGAACATAATAGAAGCTGCAAGGGCAATGCTGTACAACCAAGATATGATCAAATTCTTATGGGCAGAGGCCTGCAATACTATGGTATATGTGCAGAACAAAGTTCCCCATAGAGTGTGTTCATAGGCAGCAAGCCAGAGGTGAGCCACATCAAGATATTTGGTAGCATGGTGTACTGCCACTTTCCAAATGAAAAGAGGAAGAAGTTGGATCAGACTGCAGAAAAGGGCTTTCTTGTGGGCTATAGTGGAAATACGAAAGCATATTGCATCTATATTCCAGAAAGCAGGAAAGTCGTGGTAAGGAGGGATGTGAAATTCATGGAGGAGAGAGCCTTCAGGAATTCTAGAGAAATGGCTACAGATACGCAGATTGAGGAGGCTCCACTAGTACAGCCTCAACGACCTACAAAGGATAGGTCAAGTGCCTCTCCAAGGCATAAGGATTCTGAGGAGAGTTCCTCCGAAGAAGAACATGAAGGAGAGCAGGTGAGACCGCCCACCACCGATGGGAGACCGAGCAGAGAACTTCAACAAATTCTAAAGGATGCAGAAGAATTTGTTGGAGCCCCTAGAGATGGGAAGAGGATACGGAAGCAACCAGGCAGATACTAGGCAGTGGTAGCTCAGGTTCGAGAACCTTCCATCTTTCGGGAAGTAGCTCAGCATCAAGTGTGGGTGGATGCCATGGTGGAGTATAGCTCCATCATGACAAATGATGTCTTGGAAGTAGTCCCTAGATCACAGGATAGATCAGTGGTAGGATCCAGGTGGATCTACAACATCAAGTATGCTGTAGATGGCAGCATAGAGAAGTTCAAGGCCAGATTTGTAGCTAAGGGGTACGCACAAAAGGAAGGCATCGATTATGAGGAAACCTTCACCCCTGTAGCTCGCTACACTTCTATCAGATCCGTCATCTCTCTGGCAGCACAGATGGGATGGGAGATTCACGAGATGGATGTTAAGACATTGTTCTTGAACGGGGTGATAGAGGAGGAAGTGTATATAGAACAGCTAGAGGGCTTTGAGACACATGAGCAGAAGACTCATGTTTGCAGGATTAGGAAAACCTTATATGGTTTAAAACAAGCCCCAGGGCATGGTATGGGCAAATTGATAGCTACTTGCAGAAGATGGGGTTCGTCAAGAGTGATGCAAATCCCAACCTCTACTACTTAAGAGTAGGGGACGAGCCATTAATTCTGGTACTATATGTGGATGATCTGTTCCTCACTGGATCATCCAAGCTCATCGAGGATTGCAAGGAGAATTTGGCTACAAAATTCAACATGAAGTACTTGGGGTAGATGCACTATTTTCTTGGATTAGAAGTCTGACAGCATAAGGGGGAAATCTTCTTGGGACAAGGAAGATACACGACAGAAATCCTGAAGAGATTTCAAATAGAAGACTGTAGACCCATGCCACGCCAATGATTGCTAACTAGAAGAAGATGGACACAACGGAATATGATAAGGCTGATCCCACCTTGTATAGGCAACTCATTGGATCATTGATGTATCTGTTCAATACTAGACCAGACATCTGTTATGCAGTGAATACCCTCAGTCAGTTCGTGGTGGAACCAAGTAGGGCTCACTGTCCAGCAGCCAAATGTGTTCTCAGATATCTAAAGGGGACAATTGAGTATGGGTTGAAGTACACCAAGGGCAATGAGGTCCAATTGAGTGGGTTTACAAATGCAGATTGGGCTGGAAGCACAATGGATTGGAAAAGTACCAGTGTGTACTGCTTCAGTCTCAAATCAGGAATGACCTCCTGGTGCAGCACGAAACAGAAGTCTGTAACACTAAGTTTGGCTGAGGCAAAGTACATGGCAGCAAGCACAACTTCATGCGAGGCCATATGTTTTCGCAAGTTACTCTTGAACCTACTCAAGAAGCAGATGGAACCAACCGGGATTATGAGTGATGATCAGAGTTGCATTAAGCTCTCTGAGAATCCTATGTTTCATGACCGATCGAAACTCATTAACATTCGGTGCCACTTCATGAAGGACTATGTCCAAAGGGGAGCAGTACAGTTGCGATACACTCCTACAGGGGAACAGGTGGCAGATATCCTCACCAAGGCTCTGAGTAAGATTAAGTTCACTTACTTCAGAGAGAAGATGGGGATAGTCGAGAACCCTTTCCATTAGAGGGAAGGGTGGTCTACAGAAACAGAGGGAGCTGCAGTGGCAGAGATAGTGTCACAGGCAGCAGTACAGAGGGCAACAACGTAGAGATGAGGGGTAACAGCCAAGACAACATCAACGCAGTAGATGTTATAGAGTTAGAGCAGTGCAGTGGTATCTTGCTTGAACACTTTCCTCGCTAAGTGGGAGTGTTGATTTCATAGCATCGAGAAGTGTTCCAAGTCTCATATTTGGTGGAGAGGCTTGGACAACAGTGATCCAGAGAACCCAAAAATCGTTTATGGAAATTCCACTCGGACATGCCTTTATTAAAATAATTAATGGGAAATTAAATAATTAAAGGGTATTAATAAAGCAGAGTGTGAATATTCTAGAAAACGAAGATCAAGTCATCTTTTAATCTGAGCCATTGATTAACGATTTAATCTTGGCCGTTGATTCATTAGCGAGAAGACTATAAGAAGGGGCTTGAGGGTCATTTGGTAATCAAGCTGGGGACATTCTCAGTACCCGAAGGAAATTGATTCTGAAGCAAGAGAATTCGATTTTAGTGGGTGGGTTTGTAGAAGCAGAAGGAGGGAGGATTTATTTAACGGAGAAGCAGAAGTTTGGAGGATGAATTGAAGGGTGATCGGCAGTAAGAACCCTGCATGTAGAGTTATATAGTCCAGGGAGAGACTGCACAGAGCTCTCACACTGGATAACGCAGAGGGTGTAGGAGGTCACCCCAAGGGTTTGAAAGTTTTCTGAAGGTTCCAGAAAATGCAGCTAGGTGTATGCTAATTTTACTTTGCTCATCAAGACTCTTGTAAATGAACTTTCCATTACTGAAGATAAATACAAAACCCTCATCTGTTGCACTGGTTTTCCCACATTGGGTTTTTCCGGGGACAATTTTCCAAAAATAATTGTGTTCATATGGTTGTTTCTGTTGTGCTACTTGTGTAATTTTCTGTTCTTATGCTTTTGATTAGAGTGAAGTACTGCAAATGTGTTTATTTGAGAATTTACTGAAGCATCTATAAACAACTTATCTCATAAGTAGGAGAAATAAACCAATCATTGTAGTAATAATTTTTAGACCTGAAAATTTCACACTTCCTAGAATGTAATTTGTTTAACTGAGCTCTAAGAGTCTTTTTAGGATCAGGAGCGTGGTTAATCAAGCTACCAGGATTCCTTCTAGTATAAGCTCTTGTAAATGGATGAATAAGTGAAGTCGTCACCCAAACAGGAAACTAAACCAAACATCCAGGTGCTAAAGGTGCAAATAGAAACTAAAAGATGTTAGTGGTGGTGGACAAGGTGATGAACAATTGAGAAAATTGATAGGATGTCAAAGCGCCATAAAATGTGCCGCTTGATGGGTGAAGAAGATGATAATGAGAAGATGGAGAAAATGTTGTTAAAGCGCTGAGAACAAGATAAACTTATCCCTGACAATGACGCCATAAAATGTTGTCGTTGAAATTGTATAGGTGAATGTGACAATGACTCAGGGCAGGGGCTGTCACTTTGATCTCTGCCCTCTTCGTTCTAGTTGTCTCCCAACAATAGACTATGGGGGGTAGTGCCTATGGAATGTGTGGATAAAAGACTAGTTGGGAACTTGTCGGGAACCGACTAGTCCTTTATCCACACAACTGAATGGCCTAGCAACCTGGTAAAAAATGATTCAACAAGTTTAATTATTAGCACAATTAAATTGAATTATTGGAAAGACCAATGCCTTAAGGCATTACCCAATTCTGTGACACAATATGATCTAGTATGAAACCAAAAATAATTTAGCCATGGTGTTCTAATTACGAGGGACCATGCACTAAAATTATTTCTAAACACACTTTTGCAATAGATTGGATAAATACTAGGACTCACCTATTGCATTGCCAAAGAACTCCACCCTAGCTTTGGGGTTATAGCTAGAAGAAAAACTCTACCGATTATCCGTGTTTACAAACACACATAATTGGGGGAGGTTAAAAAACTTCCTAGGATGAAATCCTTTGACAAAAATCATAGGCTTACCTAGGTGTAATTACATGACTCAATGGTCATACTAGCATCATTTACAATAAAATTTGCAGAGATTGGGTTTACAATGATGTGACTAGAAGCTCAATGATGACATTTACTTGAAAAATTTTGATCTGCTGCTTTGTACTCTACTTCCTGGACTGTTGGAAAAGTTTGGTCAATAAGTTCGAATGCCCACTTTAAAGAATGGGTCAATTATAGTGGCAAATTCATGCACACCTTTGCTAAGATCTTTAAATATTTCTTTCAAGAATTATTACAAACACTTTACAAGCAATAGTTTCCTATTTGGCATGAAAATAAGGAGAAACTTCATGTAATGAATCAAGAGATCACCACATAGAACAAAATTTACGAATTGAACACCAATTAACCTAGCCAAATCTTTATTCAACGAAATTATGAAATTTCATACATAATGGATTAATGGAACTTGGAAATTGCTATAATATTTTTGCATGATTTGGCTGTAAGGATGAATGCAACTCAACTATCACAAAGTTACTTCAGTTGCCTCTAATACACTGGGCCTAGCCAATGAAATTCGAACTTCAATCCAGAATAAACCCAACAATGTGATTCGTTCTCCAAATAAAATGGGTGCTGCTACAGTGATGGAGCGTGTCTCCTTTAGCTCCCACAATCATCTATATTTAAATTTCTCCAATTACACGCTTATTAGGAATGTGGATGTGTTGAGAATCTGGAGGGCTTAGATTAATACAAATTCTCTTCTTGATAACTACTTATGTATTTCTTCTTTCACTTAGTTATTCTTTCATCAAGTTTAATTATCAAAGTACTTAGTCAAATGTAGAGACAGAATTATGTTCACTTGTAACTGAGTATCTTGAAGTATAGTTAGGAAGGTAAATCTCTGATTTACCTTCCTTACTTGAGGTTTCTGTCCTTTACAAATTCTTTACTCAGAGATAACTTTATTATATCCGTTAGTCAATTTCAAATCTTCAGTCACTTCTGCAATTACTATCCTTCAGCTACTTCTGTAGAGTCTGTCTTTTAGTTACCTTCGAAGTTGTGTCATTCAGTGCTTCCTTCAGATAAGTCTGCATTCAAAAACTGTTCTTGTATATGCTATCTTTCAAACACTGTCACCTTCAGACTTGAACACAGGCAATCTTGTCTTTAGATCTGATTTGTTATACCTTCAAACTAATATGCAATTCCCGTTCTTTCTTCCACATTTGTTGACTTCAAACTTGACTGTAATTGTTCCTTAAATATCTGCAGTTTCTCAGAGACAAGTCCGCAAAACTGTTCTTTCTTTTAAGGTTTTCTACCTCAGACTTTAACGCAATCCTTTCTCCCTTCTTCACACTGTATTGCCTTAGTATAGTCTACAAAACTTCCTCCTTTTTCCATGTTGTATGACCTCAGTGCAATTTGAAAAATATTGCTCCTTTACCGCAGCATATGTAGGGTATATATAGTAGTTCTAGCTAGATATTTAAGCCGACTTTAACTCTTGTTTGTAAGCCGACTTTAACTCTTGTTTGTAAGCCGACTTCATAGGCATATCTTCAACATTAAGTATGGGCAGTCTTGTAAGCCATTTTTCTGCAACGTCTTGGAGGATATTCTTCAGACTAAACATGCCATTTACATGACTCTTAATTACACTTACGTTCCTAATAGAGATCAAGAAGAAGTCTATAGACCTATACTAAGAATCTTGCTCATGAAACCCATGAAGCAAGTAAACCAAAAATTCATTTTATTATTATTGACTTCTTCTTTACATAAGTACATAATTACATAGTCATAATGAAGACCTACCTAGTTATACTTTTCAACACTCTCTCTTAACTAGGGAGGTATTCATACAGGTACTTGGTTACTTTTAAAACAGAAGAATCTTATAAGAAAATCGCATTGGTAATCGCATTTGTATAGCATCATATCAACCAGCATTGTACTAGTGCAAGGCCTTGACTAACAGCCCCATATCTTCAACGAGACAATCGGCTTCAATGTTGGCAAGACACATGACTTATAGACACCTTTGTCATTGTCTCTCCAAGGTACATACTCCACCCGGGTGTTCCCAAAGTATGACCTTCCTGGACTATTCTTCTCTTGGATAGCTAGCCCTCAAAGAATATCGGTCCCCTACTACCCTTATCTTGAATGCCCGATCACATTCTCAAAGAGTATCGAATGCCAGATGATTACCCAATCCTCCATTCTGTCTTCCCAAGACTAGAATGATGTGTCTATTTCTCCCTCCCAGGGAGGACCTATTCCACAAGGGAATGTACTCATTCTTATACAAAGAATGTAACTAAGTTCATCCTTAGGAACTACCAAGATTCTTCCAAGTAAGAAACTTACCATCAGGCTCCCTCTTAATCAGGGACCTCCAGCAACAATGGTGAGACACCCAACTGCTCATGAAGAATTCCTGTCCTCGATGTCATTGATTTTGATATTCAAGAATCTCCATCTTTTAGCTTCATAGGGCACAAATCATTTATCACTTTTCTCCTGAGTCAAGTCAGTTGTCAGAAAGTGATCCATCAGACTTCCTTATCTGGTCCACTTGTTATGCCATGCTGCTTTCCTTCGAATCATCTCCAAGGATCATACATCCTTTCTTATGATTAGCAGCCCTGCGCAAAATTTATCCAGATAAACATATACATATGACCTTTAAGAACAAAAGTTACCTTGATGATGATCTTTTACCGTGACATCTTCTTATAGGCATTGGAATCCTTCATACAGATTAACACATCTCCTAATGATATGTTTTCCCAAGGGTCTTCTTCTTTACTAGACTTTTGTTAGAGTCTACATATCTTCTTAGGAGATATCCTAGTCACATCTACTTGGCCACCGGATGATAATTGCCTCTAGACATGGTTGCATTTCATGATCTCTTCCTTTCTACACATTCTTCATTCTTAGAAACTTACGGCTTTTCTAGTTTCTTGTTTATGTACAACCACTTCATATTCTATGAGGTCATATTATGTTGATTTCATCTGTTAGTGCACTGAGAGATCCTTCTTCATAGATCATACTCCTAAATACGGAGGTATATTACCTGCAACCATATGACATGATTTCACAACATCCAATATCAGCATGTATGTCTGCATACCTCATAACCATCTTCCTTGAGTCATCATGTAGCAGTTTCTCTTGAATGAAGAGCTTCATTTCTTTGACCTGCTTCAACAATATCCCAAAAATTCTTTCTCCATGATGACCCTAGATCTGATGACTACTTTAATTTAAGTAGAGAGGTTTTCCAGAAGCTTTTTCCTCGAGAACTCCTTCCATGCTTTTATCGAAATGCTTCTTAATGTACATGCTATTGTACAATTTTACAACTAATCAGAGATGTACAGAGTATCGGGATTCAATTGGAATGGACAGGGAGGGACAATATGAGCCATCATGACTCTTTCCGATCGAAGTATAGTTATAGGAAGAAGAATTCATTTGCTAATTATTCAGATCAGCCTCTCCCGCCGCTGAACAAGGAACTTGGGCATAACGCCTGGCATAGATACCCAATCTTGAGTGAAGTAAATACCACGACTTCAATCTTTTTCGATAAAATCATCACGCAGTAGATCAACAAACCCTAAAGTGATGTCTCGTTCCCCTTCAAGTTTACCTACTACAGTACCGACGCGAATGTGATCTCCCCAAGTCGTTACCTTAACCGCAAGGAGGGGTATGCCGAAGGCTGGGCTAGTGACTGGAGTGAAGTCGTAACAAGGTAGCCGTACTGGACTATAAAATCTGAAAGATTCGAAATGATCGAAATGATCAAATCGTTCAACATTTTGGGGGACTCGAATTCTCTTATTTCGGTAAGAACAAATAAGATCGTTCACAATATGGTTCAATTTAGCTTGATGAAATACCCCCCTTTTTTCATGGGGAGAAGGGACAATAAAGCAAGTTCAAATTTGATATTCCATAACAATTTCACTTATAGAGGAAGATGATCTCAATCATAATAGAGATCTCTTGCTTCCTCCCTCTTAGATATTTTAGCGTCAGGTTCTTCTCTTTCATAAGTGGCACGAGCTTCTTCCTTTCTCCTCTTGTCCTTTCCAGATTTAGGACAATCTCTTTTATAATGTCCAAGCTCATCACATCCAAAGCATTGCACGTTGTTCATATTTCTTCTTTTATTCTGAGGGCCAAATTTTCCAAATCTTCCTTTCTTCTTGTATGAAGCTGCAAAGGCATGATTCTCTTCACTTGGTTCTGTATCAGCTTTGGCCTTTAGTCTTGTTTCATCTATTTTACATAGAGACCATAAATCTTGGAATGGAGTGGCTTCTTCTTCCCATATAGAATGGAAGTGAAGCTTCCCCATTCTTCTGGTAGAGCATTCAACACCACTGTTGTCATCTCAGTGTTAGACATCACTTCTCCTAGTTCTTGCAGTTGATCTCCAATATTAGCGATCCTCATAAAGTATGGAGCGATTCCTGCTTCCCTTGATAATTTCATTTTGTATAGTTCTTGTCTCAGAGAGATTGCTTCTCCAGCAGTACTCACTGAGAATAGCTCCACCACCAATTTCTCATATATTTGTTTTGCAGTCTTTAGTTTTGATACATAGGGAATGAGAGAGTCTTTGATGGATTCTATGAGAATCCTTTGGGCTCTAATTTCTCCCTTCATGTACTTAGCATGGGCTGAAGTATCTTCTTTTGGGGGTTGAACAGTAGATCCTTCGATATAATCTATTACTTCGTCTTCAATTAAGTTTAAGTCTGTTCTTTTCTTCCATGCACTGAAATTTGATGATCCAACCAGCTTGTTGCTTTCTTTACAAAAAGGCATCTTGATAGATAGTGTCATTAATACTTACTTGAGTGGATGACTTTCTCTTTGGTAGCTTTCTTGGTGGTAAAGGATGTCTTCTTGAATGTGAATCTTTGATGACAAGGATTACTTACTTGAATGAATTGATATAGCTAGAGAGCCTTCCTTGCAGACTGATTTGATCCTTCAACCCAAACTTTGATCTTTGCTTCTTGTAGTGTTTACTTTGTCAAGCAGCCCTTGCATTCAGTACCTTCGCTCTGATACCATGTTGAGAATCTGAAGGGCTTAGATAATACAAATTCTCTTCTTGATAACTACTTGTGATCTTACTTATGTATTTCTTCTTTCACTTAGTTATTCCTTCATCAAGTTTAATTATCAAAGTACTTAGTTAAATGTAGAGACAAAATTATGTTCACTTGTAATTGAGTATCTTGAAGTATAGTTAGGAAGGTAAATCTCTGATTTACCTTCCTTCCTTGAGGTTTCTGTCGTTTACAAATTCTTTACTCAGATATAACTTTATTATATCCTTTAGTTAATTTCAAATCTTCAGTCACTTCTGCAATTACTATCTTTCAGCTACTTCTGTAGAGTTTGGCTTTTAGTTACCTTCGAAGTTGTGTCATTCAGTTCTTCCTTTAGATAAGTCTGCATTCAAAAAATGTTCTTGTATCTGCTATCTTTCAAACGCTGTCACCTTTAGACTTGAACGCAGGCAATCTTGTCTTTAGATCTGATTTGTTATACCTTCAAAGTTCAAACTAATACGCATTTCCTGTTCTTTCTTCCATGTTTGTAGACTTCAAACTTCACTGTAATTGTTCCTTAAATATCCGCAGTATCTCAGAGACAAGTCCGCAAATTTGTTCTTTCTTTTAAGGTTGTCTACCTCAGACTTTAACGTAATCCTTGCTCCCTTCTTTACGCTGTATTGCCTTATTATAATCTGCAAAACTTTCTCCTTTTTCCATGCTGTATGACCTCAGTTCAATCCGCAAAATCTTGCTCCTCTACCGCAGCATATGTTGGGTATATATAGTAGTTCTAGCCAGATATTTAAGCCGACCTTATAGCCTTTCAGTAAGCCGACTTTAACTCTTGTTTGTAAGCTGACTTCATAAGCATATCTTCAACGTTAAGTATGGGCAGTCTTGTAAGCCTTTTTTCTGCAACGTCTTGGAGGATATTCTTCAGACTAAACATGCCATTTACATGACTCTTAATTACACTTATGTTCCTAATAGACATCAAGAAGAAGTCTATAGACCTATACTAAGAATCTTGCTCATGAAACCCATGAAGCAAATCAACCAAAAATTCATTTTATTATTATTGACTTCTTCTTTACATAAGTACATAATTACATAGTCATAATGAAGACCTACCTACTTATACTTCTCAACAGGATGATCCCTCCTTATTGGCTGGATAGGGTGTATCGTTGCAACATTGAAACCAATATGGCTGGATCAACTTGGGTGGATCTTGCACCACCAAAACTATCCTCCTTACACACCCTTACATTCAAGCTCAAAGAGCTCACAATCAATATCAAACACAATCACCAATGCATATCCAAAAGTGAGCTCCAATTCTCCTTTTATAACATTTATCATTAGAACACCATGGGCCATCAGGGTACCGTGGGTCAATACCATGGTTCATCAGAATACCATGGGTCATCAAGATACCATGGGTAAATAACATGGGTCATCAAAATACATTGGGTCAATACCATGGGTCATCAGATTACGATGGGCCATTAGAGTACCATGCATCTCCGCTTTCTACCTTTTTCCTACTCAATAATATAAAGTGACTTTATAAAGTCACTTAATAACACCCTTTTTATTTAATTATTCATTTTACTTTTTGATGTTTTTTTTGTCCAAGTGAAAATGAACAATTAAATCAATCTTCTTGGAAAAGGGACACTACATTAGTTGACACAATTCCCAATGCATAGTTCCAAATCTATGATGACACATCAAGCCTTAACTAGTTGTTATGTAACAACATAGATAAAAAAATTTAACACAAATAACCTAAGCAAATGCTACCATTTTACACGCAACAAACCACGGGGAACAATCTTACATCTTTTACACGTCTATGGACTAGGACATAACATGTTTCCTGACTCATCTTGGTCAAAATAGGTAGATTATGTAACTTTAGGAAATGAGGATAAAGGGGAATCCTATAGGAGAACTCTTAAAGTCATTAAATGATGAAATGGGCATATACTCAACTAGTTGATTAGATTGTGTCTAGGAGTTTTTTCTTTTTCTTTTTTATCTAGTTCAACTACTCAATTAAACCATGGCTAGGAATCTTCATTATTGGTGAAATCTTTTTTGAGAGGGAGTCTTTACTACTTTATTCTACACACACTTCCCCTTTCTTTTCTTTTGGCTATTCATTATTTTTTAAAGTCCTTTGC
>CM076582.1:997262819-997334785 GCA_034641835.2 Pinus albicaulis
GAGAGACGGTCTGCACTTACAAGCCTGTTGTGGCTCATCCAAACCATCAATTTTATTAAACCATGATGAAACAATGAGGTTTCACTTCCTTCATTTTTATTGAACTGTCACCACCTTTTGCTAAACTTTTGTGTAAGTAGAAAGGCAAATCAAGAGATATCTTACGGAAAAGTTTAGGAGAAGCTTGGAAATGGTAGGAATAAATTGGTATCTCCCTTCACAAGTGAAACATTTACGGATGATAAGCAATAACTAATTATCTTTCATGCAACTCTTGGAATGGAATTTATGAGTTCATTTCCTTTTGTTTTACGGCGTGACTCTGACTCTTTTGCATATCCTCTGCATGTTGAATTTAGACCCTTTGAACCATTTTTCTTGTCCCCTTGGAATCCTTGTTACTTCTGCACTGTGGCCTCTAGTGTAATGGTCGGATTCAACATCCCCCTACTTTAGTAGTTGTTCAGCAGGTTTAGGTAAAATTCTTTGAGAAACATGTACATAGCAGCCTTGAAGTATTTCACCAAAGCTGTAAACATCCTGTCCTTATGAATATTTCTACTACTAAGCTCTTAGTCTTCATTAATCGGGTTCATATCTGGTAATATATCTAAGACATTGTACAACACAGTAATACATTTTTGCAGCCATAGTTTTGAAGTCTTCTCTGCCTCGCTTGATAATCCTTTGCCTCGCTTGATAAATGGTATATGTAATCCTTTGAAAGAAACCAAACACAGCTTGGCCTTAATTAAATAGCTCTCCAAAGCTCAATAATATGCAAATAATAAATGTAGAATGAGAAATGACTTAATTTGGAAATATTTTTTAAGTTCAATGACCACTCATAACATAATGATGACTCATACATGCTTAAAATGGTGATGATGACTTCAAGCCTGACCATGTACCTTGATATTTACCCTAACTGACTCGAATGGTATCTAAGTTATCCTTTTAAAATCATTTTCTGACATCTAACAGCTAATTTGACACGACAAAGAGGAAACCTTACTTTCGTAGCATTTCTAGTGTAATTCTGGGCCTTTTCACTACAAAATTATTAGCGGTTTCGTAGCGAAAAGTGCAATTTCTCTGTGTATTTTGCTACGAAAGTGTGGTTTCTTGGCTAAAATGACACTTTCGGTGCTATAAGCTTGGGAATTGAAAAATTTCAGAAAATTATGATTGATGTGACATGAGGGGATTTGAATGAGGGTGGGTTTAGACCTTAGGATAGACTAAATAAGAAAAATTTAAAATTTTCCTTAACCAAGTAATGAAAAATGAATCCTATAACCCTACCTTTGACACATGAACCTATATGACATTATCAAATGATGCTTCATTTTTTCTAAGTGATAAAAAAATACATATCTCTAAAGTTACATTTTACTTAAAAATATGACTTTATGACCTATACATCCAAACTTAGACTATAAACTCCTCTAAGTTTCAGATCATAATGAGTCCAAGGTGATCACATTCTATTCAACATAAATATTGGTAGGGGAAATTATGCACGTCTCTATTTGAATGAAACACCATATGGAGTTCCTTGTTTGTAATCCTCCCATGGATGGCATGATATTGCACTTGCGTATACAAGACACTATTCATTTTTCTATTAATGTCATATTAAAAATAGGTCTCAAGTTGATGGATTCAGTCCAGTCATTAGGGGTATTTTGAGGTCTAAAATGGGCCTCCTAAGAAAAATGTACAACCAAAATAAAATTTATAAGAACCAATAGGATTCAAGATGATGATGTCAACCATGGGGGATGATTCACCATTTTTTAAGTAAAAGGGTAAAAAGATTAAAAAATAATAAAATAATAAAACTACTTTTTTAACTCGTATTTTAAACTTCTCTCCTAAAATTTTTACTCAAATTTCGAGTAGGAGTAATCGTTGGATGAAAACGTTAATTCATCACCCAAAGAGTATCTATGTTGCATACTTTTGATGGACCCTACTACATGAAAAATGAGAAATACATGAAAACACGTGATTGTAATCACGTTTTTTATGTATTTCTCATTTTTCGTGTAGTAGGGTCCATAAAAAGTATGCAACATGGGTACTCCTTGGATGAGGAAATAAATTTTTCATCCAACGAGTACTCCCACTTGAAATTTGAGTAAAATATTTGGGAGATAAGTTTAAAATATGAGTTGAAAAAATAGTTTTTTCTTTTTTCCCTCTAATATTTGATGATGTAATCAAATTTTATTTTATTATTTCCACTATTATTTTATAATTTCCTTAGGAGGACCATTTTATAGCTCAAAATTCATCTAATGAATTTCATCTTACCATCCTTATCCCTACGAACATCCAAAAAAATGCAAAGAGTGAATTACCATCTGGTTTAATTTTTTAGTGAGATTATAAAACATTAACTATATCATCTTTGTTTGCTTGAGCTTTGGAAGCAATAATTATACAAGGTGAGTCTTAGTTTGTAGCCAAAATTTGTTCCATTTCAATATTAACATACTTAAATATGGTGTTTAGGTTGGGAATCTCATCAATTTCGCTATGAATTTTCTCTCTAAATAGATAATAGTGACCCTCTCCTTCACCAAGACCAGTATAGTCATCAAAATGGGGAAGGAACCATAGCACACATAATATGATATGTGGTGGTTTATTTTCACTTCAATTCTCTTACCATTCTTAGGGTTATTCCCTCTTAGACATAATCCTACGGGATTTGGTGGTTTCAGATCACACCAACTACAAATATATGCAACGTGAAAAAAAAGGGAGCATAGACATGGATGGATGGCTTATTCCCTCATTAGAACATCTATCACGAATGAGAAGAGTTCTCAAAATAATCTTGTCACCCTACATGCTTGAAACAATCTGTATTTAAATTGTTGTAATGATCACAATAATGAGATATGACTCATCAAGCCCCTTAAAAAATAGGATACTAGACATTTTTGCATGGAGATTATAGAAGGACGTAGTCTATTATGAGGGAAAATTCATATAATGATCCTAGGATCCAGAAACTCTTAGAGATATTTGAAGGCTTTGTATTTTGTCACAATAAGACATTGGGAAATAGAGTGAAAACATATGATTGAACAAATAAATGATCGATATTGAAAATCACTCCTACATGTAGTAGAAACTTTATGCTCACTTTTGAAGAAGCCCCAAGTGTATCATACATTATTTCAACTCATGTTACTTCAATCACAAGAAAATTTAATAAAAGTTAAAGGTTCACCTTAATTACGAACATAATCAAGTGGTGTACCTAGGTTTAGTGTGTGAACTTAGATGTCATACAAAGTGTGAACTTAGATGTTTGGTTTAGCATCCATATAAGCATACCCACTATTTGCATCAATATCAAATATAAAAACATAAACATAAATCAAAATGTGACTCAAATGTTCATGATGTGGGTTGTGTCCATAGTCCTATTTTACAACCACACTTAGGAAATAGTTAATAAAATACGATAAACATGATATAACTATCGTCTAGTTAGAATCATAAATGATCACATATGAAAGGCATAATCAACATCATCATCATCATAGTGAAATTAAAAAATTTTAATATCATGAAATACATGTCTTATCAAATACAAAAAATGTTTGGATCATCATAATGATGTCCTCGAAGAATAATGTATAAGTAAAATGATGTCTAAAAGTCAACATACTGCAAATCTCATGTCAACTATAGTGGGGTACTACAGATTGTTTTTTGCATTCATATTAATGTGTTCAATCCAGGGAAGAGTTTAGGGGCTAATATTCGCAAGTGGGCTAAATTTCCATGTTTTTTCCAAAAAAAAGATTCGTTATTTTCCATTTTGTCTAAAAAATATTTGCCCAAATTTTATAGTATGTTTTTTACCTTAAAAATCACCAAATTGTTTTATAGAGACTATATAAGATTATTAGAAATTTGAATTCTTTTAAAAAAACATTTCCAAACATTTTACAAATTACATATTATGTACAAGTGAGATTTGCTAAGGTTTCTAAACTTTAAAAAAAAAAATCCATCCTTAAAATTTTCCATAGTTCAATCTACATCAACCACCTCACAAAAATATCTGTTCCTGTGATTTCTTGTTTTATTGGTATTCTTTAATTCTTTCTCCCTCCTCCATAACCAAATAACATCATTCAATAATGGACTTTTCATCTCAAATGATGGAAATAGTAGTGGAAATAATTTCTCACATGAGTAATGCAGTTTTAATGCATGCATCTACTCCATCATGTTCCTTTTTTTCATTCCTAGTCTTAAAATAGTTCCATATATGTGGAAGTTATGATTTTTTGTAACATACACAACCATTGAAATACACATGCATTTTTATTTGGCCAGTGCAAAGATCTGACTAAATCCAATGTTTTTCCATTTGTATATTATTCTCCTTCAAGTGATTGTAGAAAGATTGGTGACAATGTTTTAAATAAGCTAAGTCATGGTGCATATCAACACTTGTATAGAAGTTGTAGTCGTTCAATATAACCATATTGTATTCACTACTATTTGGCCCCTGCCTATATGTGATATGGACCTTTATGCTAACCTTCTCTGAGAGACCAAATTGGATTTTAATCTCATTTTATTGTTGAAGGGCGTATATCTCTATAAAATCCAATGACTGATAATATATTACCAACAAGAAACATATGTCTACATAATTAAAAATCCTCAGCCTGTCACCAAGTCACATGGACACATTGTACATATTTTTGGGTCTTTTCATAGAATTTCTTGATGAAGATACTCATACTTGGTATAAGAAGAAAAAATACATATATGATTACATTGCTATAAATATAAATTTCTACAATGTTTAAATCCTAGCATCAAATTGTAATTTGAATAAAAGAATATTGTATTTATGTAATCACCACTAACCTGGGAAGTGACCAACTATATCTTTTTCATTCATTCCCTCCCTCAACATTTTATGTAACATATTTGAATCTTTGTAAGTTAACCTACTCCCTCCCTGATTCATACACATCCCTCATGTGGATGCACTTTCTTAGTAGTGACATTCCACTACAATTGAGGCAAGTCCCCTCTAAGAAATCATTTTGATAAAATGTACCCTCACCAGGCCTTGTACATAGGATACTGTGAATAAAGTCTCTAGATGATGTTGGTGGCAATATAGTTGAGCATTCATGCACAAGAATGTTATGCAATATATATATATATATATATATATATATATATATATATATAGATATCTGTGTGTGTGTGTGTCTTTATAGTAAAATAATTGAATGTATTATAGAAAACAACATGTGTTACGATTTTTGCTTATTTTAACATACCAAGGTTTTCATTTCTCAAATGATCATTGGCCCAAGTTAAGCACAAAATGTGCATTCCTGGCTCTCTCATACAATTTTTTCTATCTCATGTCAGGAAGTGTTTAATGTAGGGTTCATGGTCCCTAGAACCCCTTCTTAATTTTATTAAATATTATTAGTTAGAATAAGGTCTAGTTTTCTCATCCCAAGAATTTTAAACTAGTCCCTTAACTACTCCAACTATGAGGCATCCTATCAATGAAGGCCCAATAGTTTGTTTGGCCAATTATGTTGAGGATATGTCATTAATAGATTACTTTTTATGGGTTTTGACATTGTATCTAATGAGGTGTGATGTGTGTTTTAGCAAACAATATTTTCTTGTGATCTTGAACAATTGATTGTGACAAGACATGATGAGCAACATTATGGTGTTGGGATCGAGTTGTATTACCATTTTTTTTAAATAATACAAAATGTTTCTAATGATATGATGACTTGTTTATGTATTTATCATTATTTTAATGTTTTTTAACAATAGTTAAATTCCTATATTTTAACACTCTAAAAGGATAGATCCATATTTGATTCCAATGATTTTATTTTTCACTTCTTGAAAAAAGTATGGGAAAATCTAGGTTTTGCACAGGAATTGTAGAAATGGAGAAGCGAAGATGATCGAAGTGGTGCTCAATGATCAGTTGGGGAAGAAGGTTCGGGTGAAATTCAATGAGGATGATACTATCAGAGACCTTAAGAAGCTTGTCATTGTGCAAATGGGAACATGCATCGACAAAATCCAAATTCAGAAATGTTTTTGTGAAAGTATGGTCGATGCCAGGACTAGGGTTTCCTCATTCTCGCCCGTTTGGAGGGCTATGAAAGAGGATGGAAAGCTTGGTGGGAGTTCGGATGAAGAGACTCCAACGCTCCTCTATTCCCATGCTGTAGAAATCACTGATGATGGCTCTCTGGACCTCTCCTTCCATAGGAAGCGATGTCTAAGGCAGATTCCTTATGAGGAAGAGGAACTCTGCATTCTATTTCTAGATGTCTTCAATAGTTTAAAGAATATGCTAAATAAAATGGTGAATAAGTGAAATTTCTTCAAAATCAAGATATCTTTGGAATAATGTGAAGCAGAAATGTTTTTTAGCAGCGAGCCACGACCAACAGGGCTCGACAATCTCGCTTCAAGGATGAGTTTTGGTAGCTAGCGGTCCCCAGATCTAATAACCCCCTCTTTTCAGATAAATATCACTCTTATCTCTAGAAGAACCATGATTCTTTGGGTTCGCTCTTCAGATTTGGTGAAGAACCTTTCATATGCCCTTGAACTCAGGCTGGTGGTTCCATCTACCCTTCAACGATTTCTCTATGGAGGTAAACAACTAGAGGATTCTTTTCCGCTCTCATTTTATAATATTGAAAAAGATGATACTGTGGTTTTAACCCTTCTTCAGCGAGGAGGGGAAGTATGTCAGCCATCTTCTGGTCATGCTTTCTCTTACAAGGATGCTGTCTATGCACAACCTCCCAAAAAAGTTGCTCAACCCTCTGAGGCTCCCAAGCCTTTTTTGGTTGATAAATTGGAGGATGTACCTTCTGTATAAATTTCCCACCCAACTCTTGAAAACTAGTTTCAAATTTATGCAGAATATTCCATTATTTACAGATTCAATGGATTATGGCCTCGCACAACATATCTCTAGAAATGGATTCACTCCACATGGACCAAAAACGACAAGGTTATTTTCTACTCGAAGGATTTATTTATAGTGGTGTTTTCTTTCAGTGAAGATTATCAAAAATCCTTAATTGGTGGTCCATGGTTTTGGGGAAAATAGGTGTTATTCCTCACCCCCTGGTTCCCAGACTTAAACCCTTCTATGACAGTCATTTCCAATCTTCTTATTTTGGCCAAGCTTCCAAATTTACATGCTAATTTATGACACTTTTATATCTTTCAAGGAATTGGAAACTCTCTAGGTCATTTTTTGGCAACAGATCCTTTTAGGGGGGAGAAGGTAATTTACACTTATGGTAGAATCTGTGCTGAAATTGACATAAGTAAAGGTCTACCCGATCAAATCAATCTCAAAGTTGGTGATTTCCATTGGACATATTCCCTGGACTATGAGAATACTTCTTTCCGATGTCGTCATTGCCATCAAACACGACATATTCAGAACTCATGTACTATGTTCCTCGCCCAAAAGAAGAGAAGAAATCGCAAATACAAATATAAAAGCTAGAAACCCTATGATCCGCCTCCCATGGATGACATTGAGTCCTTCAGTTTGGATGAGGATGAGATTGAAGCAGATGCGGATGTAGCAAAGCAAGAGAAGGGTAAGCACTTGGCAGATCCTGGGGGGGCCAATTTTTCTTCGAGTGCTAAGAAGCAATCACATGAGTCCTCCTCCTCTAACTTGGATAAGGAGACTCTACCTTTAGTAAAAAACAGTCTTCAAGTGGTTTTAGCCCACCCGCTCCCTGACGATTGGGATAAAGTTACAAAAAATAAAGGAAATAAAGGTCGTATTGAGGATTCATCCCATTCTGGGTAAATTCTTGTGTCTATCTCTTATGGTTCCCATGTTTCTCTTAATTGTCCTCTATGTTTCTCTCTTGTATGCTTTTTGAGACCGAGGTTGATATTTCATCATTCCCGGCTTCCCCGCTATCTATTATCTCTGGATTTTAACTATCTTTTTTACTATATGATTTTTTAAAAGAATTAGTCTTACTTACAAACAAACAAAAAAATCCTAGATTTTAACAAGGATAAATAATTGGAATTTGGTTGCATTTGACTTTGATCAAAAGTATCATTTTATAGTTTTTTCGGATTGGTAACAAATAGTTCATTTAGGTAGCTTAACTTCAAGTAACGGTAAACCACTTTCATCCACCAGAAGGTTTTTTGGAGTTCTTTGTTGCACAATGTCAAAGTAAGGGTGATGGACCCATATTCTAGAAATCTTGGCTTCCTTATTGTGGAATTATACTCCTTGAAGGGGATTGGACATGCATATGGATAGATTTTGAAATGTTGCATTGTTGAATAAGAGATTCCACCATAGGAACTTATTCATCAAGAAGTTGTGCACTAATCGCCTCTTTAATTTCATTCATGTTACAATCATCTCCAAGAAAATCCATCACCATTTGATTAGCCAAAACATTTTTTTGTTATGGAATATTCATTGGAGGTTCATATGTTGTGCTAGAATTTGGATTTTCCTTTTCTAAAAATGTGCATTTCTCCATTACTACCCTAGCCTTTTCTTTGCTTTAGTGATCTTTTCTATGGGGTTTTTTTTTTACAACTTTATTTTCTAACTATGATGGTTCCCCATGTTTAAATGGATTTTAATTACAAAGATACATCAACTTTATTCCAATCACAAATAAATATATAAATTTTCTTCCAATTATATAAGAAGACAAAGCTTGTCTCCCAATCTTATAAAAAAACACAAAAATTTCCTTCCAATTTCATAACAAGATAAAAAAAAATTCCTTCCAGTTACAACATAAGACAAATTATTTTCCAATTTTTCAACAAGATAGTAATTGTCTTTAGGGGAGGCTAGAGCAAGGGGGGTCATATTTGGCCCTAGTGAAAAAATTGTTTCACAATTAGATTGGGGCCTTGGCATAGGAACCAATAATCATGTAAAATTCCTAGCTCTTTGGAAAGGTTTGGAGATAATGAGGGATATCAAAATTTCTATAGTTAATGTTTTTGGGGACTCTATGTTGGTTATTTTCAAGTTCACCAAAGCTAAGACGACAATAAGTTCTAATTATTAATCCCTTTGTAAAATGATTATTGCCTTAATCCTACAGGTCGATGAGGTGCACTTCTATCATGTTTATATGAATTTAAATCCAATAGCTGACAAGCTCACCAAAAAAGGCTTCTATATGAATCAAGGTGACATCAAATTTAATCAACATTTGAGTTTCTCTCCTATTCCCTAATCATGGAAAGTTTCACGTATTTATTTAAATACTATTTGGGAAAGGCATCATGCCCTCTTCCATTGACATATATTGCAATGCTCATTGTGAGGAGACTTTATATGAATTAGACGACGTACCTCCGAGGTTATAATATTATTGTTTGATGGTTTCCCTCTCCTTTTTGGCCTCCTCCTATCATCTGATGCCCCATGTTTCACACATTGGTGAAAATTTGGCACCCTCTCTATACTTTTTAAAACTCAAGGTATCACATCCATTTATTTCACTGCAAGCTTGATTTAATGCATTCTCTCTCAACTATAGTGATAACTACATTTTGAGCGAGCATGAAGTTAATTGTGTTGTCTTGTTGTGATATTCCTCCATTTTCATTTTGTTCAAGAGATTTTCATGTGGAGGCTCACGTATTTTTGTTATAGGTGAGTCTCGTGTCGGTGTCTTGTATCTAATTATTTATCAAACCATCCAAACACTATGTTCTTATCTTGGTTTATTTTTGTGTTTCATAATTTGGTTTTGGATTTTTTCCGAGTCATGGATTAAGTGGATGAAAATTCTTAAATTTTAGTCTTTGGAGCTCAGATATGAGGAAATTTTTTCTCCACTAGAAAATATTTATCCTTCTGACATAATTGATAGAATTTTGGATTCCTCCCAAGGCCTAATAGCCTCTATCCTAAATCTGGAATATATGGTGGAATTGCAAATATGTTCCTTTCAAATTTTCTTGGAAGATAAATTGTGTGTTCATCATTATGAAATGGAACTTTCTCTCAATGGATTGGAAGCAGAAATTCGTAAACTTATATCTCAAGCAACAATGTGGAAGTTTCCTCCTCCTCTAGTGGTAGGACTTCCCCTTAAGACATTGGTCTTTTGGTTCCTTCTATGCGCAAAATGCCTCGTCGTCCAAGAGGATCGGATGCTAATGGTCAATGCACCTATTGTCATATGTTGCATTCCATGGAGGTAATTTTTGGTTTTTTAGCTTATTATATACCATCAATCCTGGTTTTTTAATGTATTTATGCAAATGTATGTTTATGTTGGGGTCTTATTGTAGGAATTACAGTTGTCATCTCTTCTGTTTTAATTGGCCATTTAATCGAGGATACAGTAAACTTTTTGTTTACTTTGTTGAATATTTTTTTATAGTTTTAGAAACCAAATGTAAGGGATCTGGGTCCTCTACTTGATTTTTATTACTATAAATTCTACTAGTTGTTTTGTTGAAAAAAAGAGATAATTAATTGTTTTCAAAATATTAAATTTCCTTCTAATTACATAAAAATTATCTTCTATTTACACAATAAATAAATAAAAACTTGATTAACAATAAGACAATTAGATACAAATTTTATTTCCAATTACATAAAATTTCATACCAAGGGTAAACATAGCCACTTTTCTTATGTTCTTGTTCACCAGATTTGTGTTTGAATGTCAAGCAAGTGGAAATCAGGTGGGGAGAAGGCTGGCGTAAAAAGTTTACACACATTATTAGGAATGGGAATATGTTCTTAGGAACATGAATACGTTCCTTAATAATGTGCAAAAATTCCTAAGGCTAATGTCCAAAACATCAAATTCACAACCGACCTTCCTCTCTCACCTTCTCACATTTGATCAATAATGGTAGGACACACACATGTTATAGAATACATGCATGATTTTGTGACAATAATTTTTTCCCTTCTCTACCTTCTCTACCATTTCTCCTCCTTCCCCCTCTCTCTCTCATCTCCATATTTGTCTCTATATTTGTCCCTTTTCCCTTTCTATCCCTGCCCCCCATCACTCTTTCTCTTATTCCCTCTCTATCACCCCTCCATCTCTATCTTTATATCCCTCCCTCTCTCTCTCTCTCTCTCACACACACACACACACACACCTCACCCTCTCTTTATTTGTCTTCATCCCTCTCTATTCCCCTCCCCCTCTCTCTCTTCCCCCCCCCCCATAACTATCTATCTCCTTCTATCTCTCTCCATCATTATCTCTCTCCCCCTCTCCCCAATCATGATCTCACTTTCTCTACCTCTAACTCTCTATGTATCTCTCTTCTCTCTTCTTCCCTCTCTACTGCCCCTATGGTTATATATATTTCTCCACCCCTTGAACTCTCTCTCTCTCTCATTTCTTCCCTACCTTTCTCTCCATATATCCTTCTCTCTTTCTCTCTCTCCATTTATATGTGTGCCTATGTATATCTCTCTCTCTTCTTCCCTCTCAGTCTCTCTCTCCCTCTTGAAAAAAATAATTTACCGGAGAATATAAATAATTACCAAGAGGAATAATAAAACATAACCAGCAACAAACATGAAACATAAACACATATGTTTATTGGGAAAAACCCCAAACTCTGGGAAAACCCATCCTAATGAAATTTCATTAGCCTTGGCCAAAACCCTAGCCAATCTAGCCAAGTCAACCTTCACCATTCACGTCCAGGCCTATCTTACAATGAAGTCTTCCCAGCCTTTTATAGGCTTCATTACATGCAATACCATGAGAAGAAAATCATGGTTGCACAACACCATGTGCCCCAAAACTACCTGATTGTTTAACCTAGTCAACCTTGACTCTAACCCTGAGTCAATTTACTTAACATTCCCCCCTTAAACTTGACTTGGGGTTTCTTGACTAAATCCAACTAAAACTGCTAAGTCAAACAACCACTGAGACAACCCCGCTCACTCTAGCACTTTACCCCTCAAAGTTTTTACCTAGGGTAGTTTTTAACTCGACATCTCCCTATCACCTAGGTCTAACCCATACTTTACCAGTGATTACCAAGGAGTATGCATGCCATACTAGGTCTTACAGCAGTATGCCCATTTACATGCAAAAATTAACTACATTATCATAATTTTTTTTTATTGTTGCTTTTTTAACACATCCTCTCTTGCACATGAAATCTGTGAGCCTTTTCATGCATATGCTCTCCATGAACTATCAATGGATGTCGATCTCTGCACATCTGATCTCATAGCTGGATCACGCTGAAATTTTCCTTTGCAACTTCATCGTTGCTTGATCCACAAACATGATTGAAATTACAACCTCTACACTTTTGCTGGTCCATTCTGATTATCTACTTGGTGGAGCTGCCCTTATCCACCATCGACCATGATTTTCCTCTTCGACATGGCCCTCACGAAACCAATTGTTTCATTTTCCTCCTATTCGTGCTATGAATAATTACCTATCTAGATCCAAATTTTTAGATTTGCGCCTGCTCACATCCATGCCCCACGTCTTCCTTTTATGCACGTACTTGCACCACCTCTATCCTTGATCACTGTCACACATTCCATCATCCATGGTAAGTGATAAAATTCTCATGTAGAGGTAAATACACAACCTTTTATTTTCATTATGAGTTGTCCAAGAACAAAAATTTATCCTTACTAGTGCGTTGCTCTCAATGATACGAAACGTTGGTGCCATGCTCTTGATGCTCATCTCCCTGAAAATTTCTCTAGCTTTCATCCTCCTGCAGACTCCAATCTGTTCTATCAGCCATAAGAATCACAGTTCCTTGGGTGTATCCTTCGTCAAGCCCATCGTTCGACTAGGGTTTTCCATGATAGATTCATTCTTCAAGGTCGAGTTGTTTTCGGGTGTGAGCAACAACTTCCCTCTCACATGACATCTGCGTCCTTCACGCATCCATTCATATGAGGCCCTCTTCGGCCCCATTCACATATAAATATTTCTCAATCAAGTCAAATCTCCACTAGAGCTAACTCACAACCTCTGTGGTACTCGAGATTGACTTTTCTCCCATCAAATTCGATGTGTAACTACTCCAAAAAGTCGGTAACCTGCATCGATTCAACCCCCTGTGAAGCCCTATGACGTTGTGCCGCTTCACCATTTCTTCCATGGACTTTAAATATGGTGCATGGATCTTCCAAGTGGGTATATGCACTACCAAATTGTATCGACACTCTCTTCCTAGCTTGCTTGAGAGCTTGCTTGGTACTCGCGACCATCATTACTAGGTCTTTGATGTGCCCTCGTCAACAACCACCTTCAACCTTAGTTTTTCTCTTGTATGCAACCTCACTTCTTGATCCACATGATTCTCCTCATTCGCGTTCATCAAGCCATAACCCCTTAGAAATTGAAGTGTCCCTCTAAATCCAATTTGGTTTTGATACCAAATGAAGAAAATAATTTACCGGAGAATATAAATAATTACCAAGAGGAATAATAAAACATAACTAGAAACAAACATGAAACATAAACACAGATGTTTATCGAGAAAAACCCCAAACTATGAGGAAACCCCATCCTAATGAAATTTCATTAGCCTTGGCTAAAACCTTGGCTAATCGAGCCAAGTAAGCCTTCATCGCTCACATTTAGGCCTTTTATGGGCTTCATTACATGCAATACCATGAGCCAAAAACCATGGGTGCACAATACCATGTGCCCCAAAACTACCCAATTGTTTAACCTGGTCAACCTTGACTCTAATGCTGAGTCCATTTACCTAACATCTTTATCTTTGTGTCTATCTCCCTCCCTCTATAATTATCTATATCTTCATGTCACTGCCTCACTTTATCTCCCCCTCTCTCTCTTATTCCCTCTCTACACCCCCCCACCCCCATATTCCCTCCCTCTCTCCTTATTTGTCTCTTTTTCTCACTCACCCACTCCCTTTGTATATATCCATATCTACTTGTCTCTCTCTCCCTCTCTCTTCTCCTCTTTCTCTCTCTTCCCCATCCACTCTATTCCCTTCATTCCTTTCCCTCTCCCTAAATTTATCTCTCTCTCCACCTCCTCTCTCTCAATATTTCTATCTCTTCCCCTTCCATACTCCTCATCTCTCCCTCTCTTCTTCTCTTTGACCATCTATCTCCACCTCTCTCTCTTATTACCTCTCTATATCTCTCTCTTTTTCCACTCTCTCCCCCCCTCACTCCTCTCTCGGTATCACTTACCTCCTTCTCTCTCTCCTCCATCCTTCTCTCCTTCCCTCTCCCCCACCCCCACTCTCTATCTCTCTATTTCCATTTACATACTTTTTTTTCTCTCTATATCTTCTTCCCTCTTTACCTCTATATCCCTACCTTTACCCTTCTCGCTCTACTCGTCTACCCCTATCGCTCTCTCTCTCATTCTCACTCTCTATTCGTGTCTCTCTATTATTCCTTCTCTATATCTACCCCATGTCTACCCCTCCATCTTTGTCTCTATTTCCCTACTTGTCTCCTTTTTTCTCTCTCTCCCTTACTCCCTCATTATACCTCTCCCTTTGTTTCTTCTCTCTCTCTCTCTCTCTCTCTCTCTTCTTCTCTTTATATCCCCCTCCATATTAGTTTCTATATCCCTCCCTCTGCCCCCCCCCCCTCCTCCATCATTATCTCTCCCTCTCTTTTTTGTCTCTCTTCTTCCTTCTTTATTACACATATATCTATATATATTTCTCCCTCCATCACCCCTCTCTCACTCTTATTAATTCTCTCTCTCTCCATCTCTCCTCTTGCAATCTCCCTCCCTCACTCTATTCTTCTCTCTCTATTTCTGCCTCTCTCTCTCTCTCTCTCTCTCTCTCTCTCTCTCTCCATTATATATTTGTATCATTCTCTCTCGTCTTCCCTCTCTATCTCTCTCTTCCTCTATATTCCCTCCATATCTATCAATGTCTCCATCCCTCTATACTTATCTATTAATCCCACTTACTCCATCACTAACTCTCTCCCTGTCTTTCCCATTACTCGTTATCTCTCTCTCCCCCCCATCTATATCTCTTTCTCCCTACCTCTCTCCTTTTATGTCTCTCTATTTCACCCTCTCTCTCTCTCTCTCTCTCTCTCTCTCTCTCTCTCTCTCTCTCTCCTTGTATCCCTCTCTTTATCTCTCTCTATCCCCTCCCATCTCTCATCATTACTCCCTCTTTCCCCTCCACTCTCTCCATCCCTTACCCTCTCCCTCTCTCTCACTCTTTATATCCACCTTTGTCTCTTCTTCCCTCTCTATCTCTCTCTTATCTTTATTATATGCCTCCCTCCCTCTATATCCCCTATCAATATCCCTCCCCTCATCTCTCTCTCCTCCCTCCCTCTCTCATTTCCTTTCCCTCTTTCTCCCCCTCTAACTCTCCATCTCTATATTATCATTTCAATACTTATATGTCTCTATATCTCTTCTTACCTCTCTATATCTATCGCCCTCCCTCCCTCCTTGTCTCTCTCCCTCACTCCCTTGCTATCTATCTCCCCCATAACAACATACACACACTATCTCTGCTTCTCACTCTCTCTGTCTCACTTTGTTTTTCTATTCTTTCTTCTATATCTCTCCTCCATATCTATCTCTATCTCCTTCCTTGTCTCTCCCTCTCCCTCACTCCCTCACTCTCTTTATCCCTCTTTCCCTATCATTTTATTTCTCTCTCTCTCTCTCTCTCTATAGTTCTATCTCTTTGTCCCTCTCTATCTTCTTATATGTTTGTTTATTTCACCATCCCTTTCTCTCTCTCTCTCTACATATTTAACTATATCTCTCTCAATATATACCCATCTATCTCCCCCTCCCTCTTTCTCTCAATTTATGAATCCTTCTCTCCCCACTCTTTCTACCTCACCCCCTTCTCTCATTATCTCTATCTCTCCCTCCCTCCCCCATCCTCCCTTTTCTCTCTCCCTCTCTCTCTCTCTCTCACACACACAAAAACACAAAACCCCCTATAAATTTCTCTCTTTCTTCTTGATTTCAACTATAAATATATCCCTCCCTCTCCCCTCCTCACCCTATTTCTTATCTATTTCACTCAATGTCCCCCGTCACTCACCAACTCATTCTTCCCCACTCCTCCCCCACTCTCTCTCTCACCCTTAGCCCCTTTGTCATGCCCTCTCTCACCTTCCCCATCACACCTAAACCATTTCCCATCAACTCATTCTTCCCCATCCTCTACTCTCTCTCTCTCCCTATCTTTAAATTTATATTTATCTCCCTTGTCTCATTTATCCCTCCCTCTCTTACCCTCCCCATGCCCCTTAAACTCGCCTCAATAATTTCCCACCAACTCATTCTTCCCCACCCCTCCCTACTCTCTCTCCCTGTCCCCTTTATCCATCCCTCTCTCACCCTACCCAATGCCACTAAACCCACCTCAACCATTTCCAGTGTGTTAAAGTCACTAACTGTAGGAACATGTGCATGTTCCTAACACTAGAAAAATTCACACATTCACACATTTTTGCACAAGGAATGTGCACATGATGTTGGTACTAGAAATGCGCACATGTCATGTTGTTAGTGCTAGGAACATGCACATGTTTTTTAATTTAAATTTTACATGGCAAGAATGCTACGTGCACGATGACTTGGTTGCTTCGAATATAGTTTTACAATCATGAACATGGTCATTTCGGTCGCAATACATGAAAACATCACTTTTTGAAAACACACACACACACACAAATATATTTGTGTGTGTGTGTGTGTGTGTGTGTGACATCATATTTCTATAAGCTAGACAAATTTTTTGTCCATGAAATTCTATACGCATATAAATTCTAGTGTGTGTATATATATACGCACACACACATAGGTTTTTACTATTTTCAATACATTTTTTTGACATATATAAAAATATTTAAATGCATCCCTTGTCTATTTATGTTATAATTCTTTAAGGCTTTAACCATTTCGAAAAAAAATCATATGATGCACTAGAGGACATTAATACCTGCATTCTAAAAAAAAGGATTATATGATAATGTTAAGAGCATTTTCGGTTGCACTCATGGAATTATTTGTAATTTCAAGGATATAATGGCTTTCATAATTTAAAAAATGTAAAATTAAGAATATGAATTTTGGGGAAACAAAATCATTCACAAGAAAAATCTATTATCTACCACTCCACAAGTTTTTGTATCAATTTCCAATATGATTTTTATACTCAAGTTTGCATTAATGGCAACATATACATTATAATTTGCATGAAAATTAGCATACCAATGTTAGGAAAAATCAAAATTCACATTTTTAGACACAATTTTTATAACTAAAAATTATATATTTGAAAAACTAGCTCTCTCTCCATTTATATGTGTGTCTCTATCTATATTCCTCTTCTTCCCTCTTTGTCTATCTCTCCCTTTATGTTTTTCTCTGGCTCTCTCCCTCAGTACTTCTATATCTCTTCTTGTCATTCCCTCACTATATCTCTCCCCCTCTCTCTTCTTCTCTCTATACCCCCTATATCCCCTCCCTTTCTCCTTATATGTCTCTTTGTCTCACCCACCCACTCCCTCTGTCTATACCCATATCTACTTGTCTCTCTCTTCCTCTCTATTCTCCTCTTTACTTATCTCCCCACTCTGCACTCCATTCCCTTCACCCCTTTTCTCTCCCTCGATTTATCTCTCTCTTCCCCATCCTCTCTCTCAATATTTCTCTCTCTTCCCCCTCCATTATCTCCACCCCTACATTCCTTCTTCTCTCTCACCCTCTATCTCCACCTCTCTATCTCTTCTTCCACTCTCTCCCCCTTCTCTCCTCTTTTAATATCCCTTACCTCCTTCTATATCTATCCCTCCTTGTCTCCTTCTTTATCTCTCCCCCACACACTCTATATATCTATTTCCATTCACATAGTTTTTTGTGTCTGTATCTATTCTTCCCTTTTTGTCTCTATATCCCTACCTCTCCTTCTATCTCACCCCCTCACTCCCTCACTATTTCTCCCCCACTCCCCTATATATATCTCTCTCCTTCTCACTCACTATCTTTGGCTCTCTATTCTTACTTATCTATATCCACCCCTATGCCTCTCTTTACCCCTTCATCTTTGTATTTATCTCCCTACCTATCTCATTTCCTCTCTCTCTCCCTTACTCCCTCATTATCCCTATCCCTTTCTTCCCTGTCATTATCTCTCCCTCTCTTCACCTCTCCCTCTCTCTCTCTCTCTTCTTCCCTCTAACTAACCCTACATATATGTATCTATCTCCCTCCATGTCTCCTCCTCTCTCTCCTCCATCATTGTGTCTCCATATATTTTTTTTCTCTTATTTCCTTTGTATTCCTCCATCCCTCCATCCCCCCCCCCCTCTCTTCCTCCCTATCTCCATCTTCATCTCTCATCTCTCAATATCCCTCCCACCTATTCTTGCCACTATGCTTCTCGCTCCCTCTCTCTCCCCTCCATATCTATCCCTATCTCACTCCCTATATACTTCTCTCTCTCTCTCTCTCTCTGCTCCATATCTATCCTTACCTCCCTCCATATATACTTTTCTCTCTCTCTCTCTCTCTCTATATATATATATATATATATATCTTTCTCTCTCCATATCTCATTCTTTGTCTCTCTATCTCACCCACCCACCCTTTATTCCCCTCACCCTCCCTCCCTCTCTCTATCTCTCTCTCTCTCCCCCCCTCTTTCTATCAGCTTTCCCTAACACCCTTTCTTTTTCTCTCCCCCATACTCTCTCTCATTATTCCTCTCTCTTTCCCCTCCACTCTCTCCATCCCTTCCTCTCTCCCTCTCTTCTTCTTCTTTTTCTTCTTCTTCTCTCTCTCTCTCTCTCTCTCTCTCCTATCTGGATATCCCTCCTCTCCTTATCTCTCTATAATCCCTCCTTGTATCCTTCCCTCTCTCTACTTTTCTCCCCCCTAAGTCTCTATCTCTATATTTCCATATAAATATTTTTATATGTCACTCTATCTATTCCTCTCTATCTCTATCTCCTTCCCTCTCTCCTTATCTCTCTACCTCAGTCCCTCACTATCTCTATCCCCCATAACTCTCTCTCTCTCTCTCTCTCTCTCTCTCTCTCTCTCCTTCACAAAAATACCCTCAAGATTTGTCTCTTTATTCTTCCTTATATCAAATATAAATGTATCCCCTCTTCATTCCTCACACTCTTTCTTATCTCTTTCACTCACCCTCTCCCCTCACTCACCAACTCATTATTCCCCACTCCTCCCCCACTCCTCCCTCTCTCTCTCTCTCCCCCCCCCCTTAGCCCATTTTTACCTCCCTCTCTCATCCTACCCATCACACTTCAACCATAGCTCACCAACTCATTCTTCGCCACCCACCCCCCCCCCCCCTCTCTCTTTCTCTTTCCCCCTCCATCCATCCCTTTCTCACCCTTCCCACCCTCACTAAACCCACCTCATCCATTTACCATGTGTTAAAGGCAATAGTTGTAGGAAGATGTGACTATTCCTAACACTAGAAACATACACACATTTTTGCACTAGGAATGTGCATGTGTTGTTGGTGCTACAAAGGTGCACACTTTGTTAGTGCTACGAATGTGCACATGATTTTTAAATTTAAATTTTACATGGAAAGAAGTATATGTGCACGAGGACTTGATTTCTTCCAATATAGGTTGACGATCACGAAATTGGTCATTTTGGCTACAGATACATGAAAAAATCATTTTTTGAGAACAAAAACACACATGCACACATATATGACGTTATCTTTCTGTAAGCTAGACAAATTTGTTGTCCATGAAGTTTTATATGCATATAAATTCTTGTGTGTAGATTATATATATATATATATATATATATATATATATATATATACATTTTTTTGACATATATCAAAATATTTAAATATGTACTTCATCTATTTGTGTTATAATGCTTTAGGGCTTTTACCATTTTGAAAAAAAATCATATGGTACACTAGAGGACATTAAGACCTACATTCTAAGAAAAAGGATTGCCTCATAATGCTAAAACCATTTTTGGTTGCACTCATGGAATACTTTATAATTTCAATTATATAATGACACTCGTAATTTAAAAAATATAAAATTAAGAATATAAATTTTAGAGAAAAAAACCATTCAGAAGAAAAAATTGTTTTCTACTACTCCACAAGTTTTTGTAACAAGATTCCATATGATTTGTATACTCAAAGGTTGATCTAAAAGATCCTTTAGTATTAGATGACTTGCCCTTTGGAAGCCTTGGCTAGTGGATGCAAGTAATTTCCTTTCATGACTCCATAGCCCAATGGATGGCACTTTCTTGACCTATCCTCTTTGCTGAAATATCCTGTTGCCATGTTCCTTTCCTCCCAAAACCTTCTCCGTCTATGATCCCATAACCAACCCAGCAACCAACCAACCAAATCATTTAAAACCCCCCTTTGTGCTTCATAACTAGCCTAATACCTCATTTTGAGCTCTCAAAGATATATCATTCTTTGCTCTATTTGGAGAGATCCCTCTCCGGGTCCAGGAGGGCTAGATCCTAGGGCCCAAAAGCGGTTATGATGTTGTCTCATCTTTTGGTCTTGCCAATCTGGCCAAAACATGGGAACCCCAACAGGTTGCATTAATGGTAACATTTGCATTATAATTTGCATGAAAATTAGAATACCAATGTTAAGAAAATTCAAAATTCATGTAATTAGACACAATTTTTATAAATAAAAATTATATATTTGAAAATACAACTCCTTTCCTAAATTTCACCCTTTTACACCATATGCAAATTCATTGCATAAGTACCTTTAATAATCCATCTCAGTGAACATATTGTTGTTTCTCCATGTTTTCTTTTTTACTAACATTTCATGATAGTTCACCATTAGCTTGCAGCCACCTCATAAGAATTTTTTTTTTTTTACTTTCATTTGCTTTATATAATATATACATAGTTGACATTGAAACATTTTATTTTATTTATGGCCCACATTGTCCACATCTAAATGTTTTTTTTATTAGTATATTTTTAATTATGCATACCCCTCATATTAGAAAGAAGAAGGCATCTCTCTCTCTCTACACACACACATGTTAACTCTACATTAAAAATTGACATAATTACCAGCCTGTGTCATTCCTTGAATTCGAATTTAGCACATATCGATAATATAAGAAATCTCTCTCTCTCTCTCTCTCTCTCTCTCTCTCTCTCTCTCTCTCTCTTATTGATAATTATCCACATTGAAATCTCTATCTGTCTTCTCTCTCCATGATTTTGAAATATTTTACTCAACATGCATACTCAAATATTTCATTTCCAACCCATATTGAAATCTTTTTGTTATATATATGACTCAATATGCATATTGAAAAAAGGAAAAACATATTTTTAATTTTACATTGAATTTTTTTTTGCTATTAATATATATATATATATTGTAAGCTTCATAGTACCTTTCGATTACCAAAAATATAAAGGGCAGAGAGTCATACAGTAAAAAACCAATGCAGTGACCTCAACCTGCCCGAAGGAAACCAGGTCTGTTGGCCACCGCAACGAGTTGTAAGCAGACCAAAAACGAAATTTTCTTAGCCTATGTCTAATAGATTTAAGAGTTGTAGTATGTCCAAAGTATTTACAAACAAGAACAGAAAGATAGCTAACAGAGTCCAAAATTAAGTAAACAAGAAAGGGTTTAACCAACTAAATCAGAAGCCGAAGCATTAACAACTGGGCCGAACACCTATGGTCTACTATGAAGGAGCTGCACCTGTTGTTCAAGCTTGCCCAAATTATCATTCAGCTGAATCTGTACCTTGAACATAGCATGCATATCCATCTTCAGCTGTTACAACTCAAACAGAATAAAGGAGGTAAGACTCTGCTTCTCTGTTGCTACCATAGCCTTGGCAAGGAGACACTTCATCTTCCAATAAGTCTTGAATGATTGCTGAAAGAGAGAAACACGGCCCCGAGTACTACCTGGATCAGTTAAGAAGTCCATATGGGAAAGCTGCTCATCCATACCCACCTCTTCACTGTCAGTATCTACTTCCCAACCTTTGATTTTAGACTTAATCTTATCCTGATTACCAGATTCGTAAACTTGAGCCAACTCTTACAACACCTCTGTGTTTGTTTTCCGACCCTGCCTACTGGAGCCTGCCCCAGGAGTGGTATGCCGACCGCATGTGAGATTCCTAGGCTGTGGCTTCACCATATTGTCAGTGGAAGAACTTGCAAAGAGGCCTGTGGCCAGAATTACAGTGAACAGAAGGTAAGTTAATATGATAGAAAATAGCATGAGAACAATTCCAACACGTAGAGCCTGACAGTGATAGGCAGCAGTGAAAGGAGCAAGGGACCACCCATAAAGAAGCGATCAGAGAAGACAATGGCGAAAGAAAAGACTAGGAACGTCCATAATGAGAACCCGCCGGAAGAGAAATCACCACCACCAAAATCATGCCAGACACGCTGAGCCAATAACAAACGCCATACTTTTGCTTATAATGAACAGATAAGTCGAGAGAGAAAACGTGCAGAGGTCCTGAGTGAACGCAAGAAAAATACTGATACACTGAAAGATAAAGTAGATGCAAAACCCCTAAAGGCGCTGGCAAGGACCAAAGTGGCAATAAACCCGTATGGAGGAAAGTATACATCAGCCCAAAACAAGGCATGAAAAGCCAAGAGTGCCGACCCAGCAAAAATAGAGACCCAGAATGCATGCAAGGTCAAACGAGAGCATCATAAACCTTTGTCGAAGAAACCACCACTAGCGAATCCATATATTGGCGACTAACAGAAGAGTGAACCCCATGCATGCAAGGCCAAACGAAAGCGTCATGAACCTTAGTCAAGGAAACCACCTCCAGCAAAACTATACAATGGCATCCCACAGAAGAGCAAACCCCATGCATGGTGGGAAAACAGGTCCAGGTAAAAAAAAAAGGCCGAGCGAATTTATAACTATATCGTCCCCAAAAATCCCAAAACCAACCTGGGGGACTATGTAAATGAGGCTCGACCACACTATCCCCCATATGCCCAACACTAAATGCAAACCAGTTGAAAAGGAAATTATGATACACCATAACTGGATGCAGGAAATCAGACTGAAGTGAAGCCGACAGAGATACACATTGTACAGAAGAATTATACAGAGAAGAGATGGCCATTACATACCCCAAACACCGCCGAAGAAAATGCGTGTTGGGAAAAGAAGCCCGGACCTGCAATGATGTTCCAAGACAGTTTCGAAACAGAGACTGTAAAGCAATGAGAAAAGAAACCTGAAGAGGAAAGAACCACTGAATAAATCCAGGAATGAATGTGTCTGACAGAGCATTAATCATCACAACTGGCCGGCACATGCAAGGTGATGGCATCTAGTTGATATAACCGCCAAAGGACCAGGCCCATAATGAAGCGGCAAGACATCCAACACGTGGATGTAAACAATCAAATTCAAGTTGTACGCACCCTGATCGGGGGTCTCTTTCTTTAAATGACACATAAGAACTCCATATTAAGATTTTTTTCCAATTGTGTCATCTTTATCTATATAAAATGATATAAAATTATGTTACTTAATATGGACATTGAAATATTTTATTTATGGGTAATCTTAATTTTTTTATATTAATATATATGTCTTTAAAATACCACGTGTCAAATGAAAACATAATGAATTTCACATCTCCTTCATATTGGATAGTAATAATAATATGTTTTTTAGATGCCACCTGTCAACTTCATATTAAGTAGTGAAGGAATTACACAACTCCTCAAATTAAAATATAGAAAGAAATTATAAACTAAACTAGCATAGATCGAGGTTAAAATATAGAGGGAGTAGAGCATGTATGCCTTTGTAGGCTTTAGCACTCACATTTCTATATGGTAGGTCCATTTTTCCACAAACAAAGAGGTCTTATATGCCAATTTGGAGTTTGGATTGGTTGTCACTTTAAATTGGATTATTATTATTATTTGTATTAAGTGGTGAGAGAATGTTTTGCTTTCATTTTCTTTATATAATATATACATAGTTAACATTGAAACATTTTACTCAGCATGGCCATTGAAATATTTTATTTATGGTGACCACATTATTCATATCAAAATGTTTTTTTGTTAGTAGTATATTTTTAAATACACTTGCCCTCATATTTGGAAGTAGAAAGAAAATGGCCATGGAATATAATCTATTGATCTCATTATACATACACATATAAAAATGTTGAGTTATTTTTGTTACTAATTTTTTTTTAAATGTGACATGTCAACTTCATATTTAAAATTGAAGCAATTACAAATGTTTGTCATGCCTTGAATTAGAAAGTGCTCTCTCTCTCTCTCTCTATATATATATATATATATATATATATATATATATATATATATATATATATATATATATATATATATATATATAATAAAACAATTCAATAAAGTAAAGGGAGGAATACCTCCTAATCCCACAATAATACAAAGGATGGCTATGCATTTGAGGATATTTGAAGAGATAGAATTACTCCATGTTTATAGACAATTAAATGCAGAATCTAATAAACTAGCCAACAAAGGGGCAACCCTGAATCAAGGGATAATGGAGATGGATCAAACACACATTTTTTTCACCCATTTTCCGTGATGATTTTAAATAAGTATAAATTTAAAAAAATGACCATTTCGTTTATCAAATTGGTGAAAAAAATCACTGGAAAATTGTTGGGGGAAATGACATGCATGACACCCAATATAATCAAGTGGCACCTCAAGGTTTGGTCTAAGGATGGTGGCATCAATTAACTCTACAATGGGTTATGCTAGCATCTATTTCAGGACACATCGTGTTAATGGGAGTGCCAAATGGTTGTTAATGGGCCAATTAAGAAGGAAAGTGGAGAAGCACACATTTCTAAATGCACGGAGAGGAGCCTTAGATTTTGGCACACTAGAGTTAAGTGAAACCCACTTGAGTAAATATTGTGAAATTAAATCTCTTTCTTGGGTGGATGACTCCTAAAGTGTAGAAAATATCGCTTTGATACCATGTAGAAAAATTTACCAATGGGATTCAATCTAATCTTGTGATGTACTAAAACAAGATATTGAGTCCTTCTATGTAGAATACAAAACACGATCACTCAATCACATGCAAGTAAGAGAAAGAAGTAAATCAACCACACAACACAATATGTTATTAGGGGAATAAACCCTCTCTATCTATATTGTGTATTAAGTCAAGGAATAATGAAACAATAGGATGCTTAATATCTCATGAGATTCTCTAGTACTCTTACAATTGTCTCACACTAATGTAGGAAAAATTGGTCTAGAACTTAGCAAATTCTCACCCTTCCTTCAACTTTCCTTTCTCGCGCAATGGATCATGGCATCGCAATGGCTCTATAATTGCACATGGGAAATTTTATATAAATACAACTGATAGTTATGTTCCCTTTAACCTCTGCCTCAACTGGGTCTCTCTCAGAACTGACATGCATGAAGATATTAATAGTGAATTATCAGTTAATTAATTGATCACTCGTTGTGAGTTAAATCTAATTTAATTAATTGTACCTCTCACTAGCTCATCTCTCAGTTAGAACTAGTTAAACTGATTATAACTCAATAAGTTGAGTTAACTCACTCACACCACACACCTGCTGATGCATCAACTACAACTGGACCCCCAAATTATTATAATCCCTCTACATGCCTCATCTTAAACCCTCAACTCGAATTTCTTGAGCTAACTTGGCCATTATGAGTTATTTAAGTGATACAAGTTGTTATGAGATGAAATTACAATTTATTGTCCAAATTATTTAAGGGAAAAATAAATTATATGCTTCAAATTCCACGACCAAAATTTTGGTGCATCAATAATTCCACATTTTGGTTACATCAAGATTCCACGACCTTTGTGGGTGCACTTTTTTTCCTTTCTAGTTTCCAATTTCATTGTTTCTTGTTGAAAATTTCAACACTCCCTCTCAACAAGAAAGGAATTCAATCTATCTTGATCGAGTACCTTTGGAATGTTCTGCATGCAATAATTCTCTAGTGTTTTTTACACCTACAAATCCTTAAGCTAAATATCCTCTGAGCAACTAAATCAGTATAATGCATCTGTCATCAGAGTCTTCTTACTCCTGCTAGATAATGCACCTTTCTACTAGACTCTTTGCATTGTTGTTGACATCTGCATCTGTGCCCTCTGCACTGCTGCCAACTCTGATATACAATCCAATATTTGATATCTGTCACTCTAATTTTTGTCTTCCTAACATCTGACTATATAAATCCAACTGATCCTTCCTACTAATGTTGTATTGTGGGATCCTCGTAGCCAGGTTCGATCCATGAGACACACCATCTGAATGGACCATGCCCAAATTTGTTCTCTTGGGATTATGTCTTCACATCACCCCACAACCTCTCACCTTGAGGTATACCTAAATGTACTCCCTATGACCATATGGATCAAAATTCCCCCCTACTTGAGTGCACTCCTCCACTCGGTCTCCTCTCTACTTCTCCAATTGTGGCTGCTCCACAATCTTCTGAGATTGCTTATGAGGTTGCATGTTGAGAGATAATTTCCCCCTCTCAACCACGAAGTCACTAACCACTTCTTTTCTCCTCAAATATTTGTATGCATCCTCGACCTCGAGAATATACAGGTTCTTGAATCTTACACCGATCTGTTTCACCCATCACGTGGCGATGTATCTAAGGAACACCTTTCCTTTTATAAATATGACATCATAACCATACTCTTCCAATACCTCTACGGAGGAAATATTCCTCCTTAGGCATGGAAAATAAAAAACATCCACCAGTCTGAGAGGGAAGCCAGACTCCCTCTGAAAGGTAACTATACCTATGTCAGTCGCACTCTACCTCCCGTCATCTCCAAACTCTACATTCTATTGGAGGTCCTTCTCCTCCAAGTCACTGAAGAGATATCTATTCCCCATCATATGGAATGAGGCATCATTTTCTAGATACCACATGCATCCCATTACAATGTTGGCCATGCATGCTATGAGATTAAAATCAAGCTCGAATTTTGAAGCCAAGGCTTCATCCACTGCAACCGCAGGCTCTTTCTTGCTTACCTTCTTCTATGGAAAATTCACTGCATAGTGCCAATGCTCATGACAATGAAAACACTTGATATTAGACAAGTCTCTCTTGCCCTTTCTTCCTTGGGGCTTCTTTCCCTTGGATTTATTTCCTCTTAAGAATAATCCACAATCTTCTTCTTTTTCTTTAACAAAGATCCCACCTCTGGTGCTCTGCCTTACTTCTTCTATAACCAGGTTGGACCACAAACACTCCCAGTTTGTTAACTTCTCCCTCCCATTCACAGAGTCCTCGTAACTATGTCAGCTCTTGGGAAGGCCTATAAGTGATAGCCTCACCAAATCATCTCGGGCTATATTCACACCAACACTTCCAAGCTCATCTCGACATTGAGTGAACTTCGACAAGTATGTTGGTATCGTCTCGCCCTCCTCCATCTTGATCTTTTTGAGCTTGTCCTTTAGTGCCCACTTCTTGTGGTCATTGTTATTCTGAAACATATCTCTCAAGGCCTTCCACATAGCATATGGAGTCTCCTTCCAATAGATACGCGGGACAATATGATCTCGAAATCCCTGTAACAAGATCCTTCTCATCTTTGATACCTTCTTCTACCATGCATCAAGAAGTTGGGCATATGCAGCTGCGGGCTTGGGAATATCAGTATCTATGAATTCCTTCTACCCGTTGTCCTCAAACACTGCCTCCATCCTATCCTTCCATCCTATATAATGTGAACTTCCCTTAAGAGCATATTCGAGTCTCAATCCATTGAAAGAAATCTTGATCTGTTTCTGGATCCTGAAGAATAAATATGAAAATTTTAACCTATTCAAGACAAAATCAATTTCTTCTCTTATATTATGATTCCTGGCGCTCTGGTACCATGTAGAAAAATATACCAATCGGATTCAATCTAATCATGTGATGTACTAAAACAAGATATTGAATCCTTCCACAATATTTGTGGAATACAAAACATGATTGCTCAATCACACACAAGTAAGAGAAAGAATTAAATCAATCGCACAACACAAGATGTACTTGGGGAAATAAACTGCTCAAAACCCTTTTATCTATATTGTGTATTAAGTCAAGGAATCATGAAACAATACAATACATAATCTCTCATGAGATTCTCCAGCACTCTACCAACTATCTCACAATGATCTAGGCGAATTCGGTCTAGTACTTAGCCAATTCTCAGCCTTCCTTTAGCTTGCCTTTCTCATGAAATTCCTAGGGAGTTAACTCCCTATTAAATAGGAAAAATAACCTTCCTTGATTGGAAATGTAGCATGGCATCCCAATGACTATAATTTCACATGGGAAATTTTCTATAAATACAACTGATAGTTATGTTCCCTTTAACCTTTGTCTCAACTAGGTCTCTCTCAGAAATAACATCTATGCAGCTATTAATAATGAATTATCAATTAAATCTAATTTAATTCACTGAACCTCTCACTAGCTCATCTCTCATTTAGAACTAGTTAAATTGATTATAACTCAATAATTTGAGTTAACTCACTCATACCACACACCCACTAATGCATCAACTGCAACTAGACCCCAAAAATATTAGAATCCCTCTACAGGCCTCATCTTAGACCCTCAACTTGAATTTCTTCAGCTAACTCAGTCATCATGACTTAGTTAACCGATGCAAGTTGTTATGAGATGAAATTACAATTTATTGTCCAATTTATTTAAGGGGAAACTAAATTAGATGTTTCACATTCCACGACCAAAATTCTGGTGCACCAAAAAATCCACATTCCTGGTGCAGCAAGATTCCATGACCTTTGTGGGTGCATTTTTTTTCCTTTTTGGTTTCCAATTTCACTGTTTCTTGTTGCAAATTTCAACACATAGTGATTTGATCTGGGCATGTTTGATTTTATTACTACTCAAGCAATGCCATCTAAGGAATAAATCCCTTCTCTATTATATAGAGATATCTACACTAAGAATGATGCCAACATAAATTTGAGGTTGGTTTGGAGCAAACAATTCTACAGGAATTTTGAGCTATAGGTGGGAGGAAATGGTGTCTGCAGATCCACACTTGTGTCAGCACAATCATGAAATCTTGCACAAGAGATATAATATGACAAAGGTGGTGGTGTTGCTATTGTATTTACTAAAGTATCAAAGTGAAATGGCAGAGCATGAGAGAGAGGTTAAAATGGGTTTTCTAGAAAAAAAAATCTAATTGGATACAAAAGATGTTAGATAAGAAATTGGAAATTTTGGAGTCAAAATTTGTATTTTTAAGACTTAGATTGGGTAGAATGGAGGCATCCTACAATAAAGGGATGTAGATAATTTAGGAGTGATCTGAGGCTCATTATTTTA
This sequence comes from Pinus albicaulis, assembly GCA_034641835.2. Taxonomy (NCBI): domain Eukaryota; kingdom Viridiplantae; phylum Streptophyta; class Pinopsida; order Pinales; family Pinaceae; genus Pinus; species Pinus albicaulis. The sequence goes on from CM076582.1 coordinate 997,292,303, forward strand.
GCTCAAAAATGAAAGTGATTGTAATTGAATGAAACTAGAACGACAATGACCTCCCCCCAGCAAGTTTCATTCAATTACGAGCACTTTCATCTTTTATTCAATGATCACAAGGAATCCAACACAACTCATTTGGTTGAAAATCGATTTTGGATGAAGGAGTTATGGTTTGTTGATCGCCATTCAGAACAAGCATTTTTTTATAAAAAAAATTGCAGAACAGGTACAAGCTGATGACATGGAAACCCAGTCAGCATTCAGGGAATCTTCTTCAGTTTTTGTCCAATGGGACTATGACAAGTGTCGCTGCTAGATTCACCAATTTGGTTTGTGGAGGTGAAATTTGTCCAATGACCTCCTAAGATTGAATTTTGGGTTTATGGATTTATGTGCTGGAATTTTTTTTATTTATTATTATTAAGATTGGAATTAATTTATATATTATATATATAACTATAATATATTATATGATTTAAATTTCATATATTATTTTATAATATTATATATATTAATATTAATAATTAATTTTCAAATCTTAATTAATATATTTAATTTTTCATATAAATGTTTTTATTAACCTTTAGTTTCGTTGGCAATATGGTGGCATATTACATATTTGCAAAGTCCATGGGGTATTTAATACGTGGCATAGATATATGAGATGGCATGTATTAAAGCTCGAATACGGAGGCACTAATCCATATTCTACAATGCAATATTTCAAATGTCCCGTCGTTATTACATATACAGTGGATACATTAAAGTTTAGAGTTCGTATCAAAGGTTTGAGCTTCATATATATAACAGTGCAAAATACTTATGGGGGTCGAGGTCGGGGCTTGACCCTGTGACCTTCCCCCAACAAGTGCGCATCTCCACCGTTGGGCCATGACTCCCCCCAGCAAGTGCACATCTCCATCGTTAATCCATGGGCATGTTTCATTGAAAAGTGTTGCATCAAAATGTATTAGAATGCGCTTTGCAGATCCGGCAGCGGAAGGAGGGGGCTAGCCCTCCTCCATGTGACCACACTTTGTGACCACGTTCCAGCACCTTCCACTAAGCGTATTTTAAGCATGCTTATCCACCTAACTGAATATTAACACTAATTAATCATCCTCCTAACTAGTGGCGGATTTAGCGGGCACCACCATTTTCGGCGGGAATTGCCAATTTGTTGAAGTTAGTTGGAGTCCTTCCAGATTTGTAGGAGAAATTGGGGGAAATTATGTTTTTTCCATAACTGAGTCAAGTTTCGAAAAAATTGACCTCAAAAAGAGTCATTCTTAGCTAATTGGAATGACATGAACACATTGGAATAAGTTTCATAGACATAGGAGCTCATTTACACAAGTTTTTGTTGTCTTGAAGAATTTTGAAACCAAGGGCCACTAGGAGGGAAGGCCATGCTTAGAGCATCCAGTAACCAAATTGAGTAAATACATAGTCATTTCTAATATATTTTGACATTTTGAACTCATTTGAATAGGTTCCAAGAGAATTTTATGCATGTAAACAAAAATTTGATCACAATTGAGCTAATACAGAGGCCCAAGATATGAAGCTAGACAAAGGGGATGTAGACCAGGAGGGGCGAAATCCTTCACGAAACTTTGTTTTAATGGATCAATTGTTATGGTCTGCTGTTATTTATGTTTTTGTTGTTAATCCATTTAAATTAATGCTTTATGCTTATAAATTCACTCATAAAATTCAGTTTTAATTACCTCTTTGAGACACATAAGCAACAAGGGAACCTGTACATCAAGCATAAGATCAATAAATAAGTTTAATATCTGAAAATGAAATTAGCACAGCAAAAATCACATTCAAATTCAGATCAAGTTGGTATCAAATCTAAGTTGAAAGCCAAATTTCTTTTCTTGATAGTTGCTTGAGTTTTGTGCAAGTTTAATGGTTGCAAATTTGTGATGTTGACAAGGTTAAAGTTGCAGAAAGATGAAGGGAAATTGTTGGTTACAAGTCCTGATATTAGGACCAGAAGAAGGAGAGTTGAAAGAGCATCATATTCACACAAATTTCCACTCATAGCTGCACTTGAAGAATCTCAATTTTTGTCTCAAGAAGCTAATGTTGAAGAGGTTCAATTTGCACAAGAAGTTGAATTGTTTGAAGAGGTACACACATCAAAAGTTGAGCTTGAATCCATAGCCATCATGCAAGGTGTTGGAGAGACTCAAGGAAATTCAGGAGAGGAAGATTTCAAGAGATACTTCAAATACATGAAGAGGATGGTTAAAGTTATGTTTGATGTATTTACTGTTGGGATGACAAGAGAAGGTTCTAAGCCTCCATATGGAGAAGGAACTTCAGATGGTAAGAAGGATGAAGAGAACAGTTCAAAGTGCAGTGGAGGAAATCAACCCCCATCTCCACCATCTTCATCATCCTCATCATCTCCATCTGCATTATCTTCCACTTCCACCAAAAAAACCACTCACACTCACTCAAAAGCCAAAAAAGGAAAAGCTCCATTACTCAAATTGGACATTAAGTTTGAACTACTCATGTACAATGGCGAGGTAAATGCAAAGAGGCTTGAAAATTGGATACGTCAATTGGAGGTGCATTACAAAATTTAGAACCTTCATGAAGATGACATAAATATCTTGTTGGCTTCTTTCAGGCTAGAAGGAGAAGCACTAGATTGGTGGGAAGCAAAGACTCAAGAGGAAATTCAAATCCATGGTAAGATATCCATCCTTGGGTTGAGTTTATTTCTTCGATTAAAAGAAAATTTTATGAATTAGCCTATATGAAAAATCTATTATGAGTTGGCACAATTTTAAGCAACTCAAGGGTCAAATAGTTCAATAATATACACAGGAGTTTAGGAAAAGGACTTTGTTGCTAGGAATAAATTTGAATTCCCGAGATACACTCTTGAAATACATTGGGGGTTTACATTCCTATTTGAAACATACTATTCTTATGTTTAACCCAAGCAATTTAGATGAAGTTCATGTACAAGCCACACACTTAGAGGCAAGAGGGAAACAAAGCATAGATGAGAAAAGTGAAAGTGAGGTTAAAGGAAAAGGAAAGTTTTTTGGAAGAGGAAAAAGAAATAGATCTGTAAAAAGAGAGAAGGAACAACTCACATGAAAAAACTATTCAAAGACTGGCCATGATGAAGACCACTATTGGCAACTTCATCCAGAATTGAAACCAAATAGATTGAAAGCCAAAGACAAGGGAAAAACTGTTGTTATAGTTGAATATGACTTAGGGTCAGATTCACGAGATGAGACAAAGATTACAACCATAGGTTTGAAAGGTAAACATATTGCAAGCACTAGTTCTTCAAATTGTTCAAATGATACTCATGATGAAGATACAAGAATAGAACTTTTCCACATTAGAGTTATCTCTAAACATACCAATATTGATACACTTTTTGATAGTGGGTGACAAGCTAACTTGATTTCTGAAGATTTGGTTAAGCAACTAGGCCTTGAAACTATTAGACATCCAAGACCATATCATTTGGGTTGGATTTGAAAGAATGCAAACTTGCAGGTTACAAGGAAGCATTTACTAAGATTCGCCATCAACTTAAACTTTCATGATGAAGTTGAGCTTGATGTGGTGCTGCTTGAGATATCAGGTATTTTATTGGGAAGTCATTATTTATATGATAGGAAAGCAGTATTTCATCTCCATGAGAAAAAGTATCACTTGTTTAAGGATGGTATTGAGTACATAATTAGAATGCATAAGAAGAAGACATGCTTGTCTCTTATACATGCAAGTGAAATGAAGAGGATAGTGAATGCAAGTCAGAACTTGACAGTGTTGATGATCAAAAAAAGAGATGTATTGACTCAAAATTTTCAAAAAGATGCTTATGCTTGTAATGAGGTGTTTAAGGATGTTAACAGGTTTCCTTTGAAAGAAGGTGAACAAGATAAAAAAAAATTGCAGCAGTCAACAGTAGTGTTGAGCAGTGTTGTAAATAAGATGTCGGTGCAAGAGAGTGCAAAGGTCAAAGAGAAAGTGACAAAGCAACTTGGAAAAGAAAGCATGGGTTCCACAAATGTTGGTTTATGGTTTCCAAAAGGTACATGGCAATGGTGAATATACTTGGGCAAGAGTCGATGCAAGTACAAAGCGAGATCAGCTAAAAATCGCCATGGTGACAGTGTGCAAGGTGAGAAAGTTTTTAAATTTCCTTTGATTGTCGACCAAGGTAGGAAAAAGATGGTTTCTGCAAGCATATATTGTTGTTCTTCAAATTCATAAATATTGCGGCATGACGGTGTCAATGAAAGTAAGAGAAGGTCGCAATAATCAAGGAAAAAGTTGACTTTTTGTGAAAAGCTCCAAAAGATGAAATTGAGAAAATCAGTGAGTAGAGACTAGAAGGGTGAGGGAACGGTAACCTCATCCACATAATTAGTAATCAGAGAGCTTTTGGGGTCCAAAAGGCTTCTAGCAGGGAGGAATGATCAGAGGCTTAGTACTTTAGCTCAAAACTGAAAGTGCTCAGAATTGAATGAAACCCAAATGAAAATGATTGTTCCATCACATGAAATCCAATGCAACTCGTTTCATTGAAAACCGAGTTCAGATGAAGGAGTTATGGTCTACTGATCGCCATTCAAAATAGGGAATTTTTTTATAAAAAAATTTGTAGAACAGGTACATGTTGATGACATGGCAGCCCAGTCAACATTCAGGGAATCATCTTTAGTTTTTGTCCAATGGGACCGCCACAAGTGTCACCGCTGGATTCGCCAGTTTGGTTTGTGAAGGTGAAATTTTTCCGATGACCTCTTAAGGTTGAATTTTGGGTTTATGGATTCATGTGCTAGAAAATTATTTTTTATTATTATTAAGATTGGAATTAATTTATATATTATATATAATTGTAATATATTATATGATTTAAATTTCATATATTATGTTATAATATTATATATATTAATATTAATAATTAATTTTCAAATCTTAATTAATATATTTAATTCCGCATATATATGTTTTTATTAACCTATAGTTTTGTTGGAAATATGGTGGCATATTACATATTTGCAAAGTCCATGGGGTATTTAATACGTGGCATAGATATATGAGATGGCATATATTAAAGCTCGACTATGGAGGGAAGGGGGTGGGCCGTGAAGAGAGGAAGGAGATAAAGACTATATCCATAGTCGAGTTTCAAATCTCAAACCTGGAACAACAAAGTTGTGACGAGCTAAAGGAGATAAAGCATATGGTTGGTGGGCAAATGACGGGATATAGATGTAGTATTTTCGATCCATGGATGGATATTAGTCGAGTGACTTGAGTGATTGTGGGTGGCTCGCCGGTGCATATTACGTTGAAAGGCCTTCACGAACGATGACGCTTCACTCAATGCATCTAAATCAATAGGAAGATGCAAGAGATGGAGGCTTACAAGAGAGGAAAGAATGGCCTAGCCTAAAGCCCAAGAAATTTCTTCAATGCCTGCAATTATTACATATACGGTGGATACATTAAAGTTTTGAGTCCGTATCAAAGGTTTGGGCTTCATATATATAACGGTGCAAAAGAATTATGGGGTTCAAGGTCAAAGTTCGACCCTGTGACCTCCCCCCAGCAAGTGTGTGTATCCACCATTGGGCCATCAACCAATTTCATTGTAAAGTGTTGCACCAAAATGGTATTAGAATGCGCTTTGCAAATCCGACAACGGAAATAGGGGGCCAACCCACAGGGGAGCCATCCTCCATGTGACCACACTCCAGCACCTTCCACTAAGTGGATTTTAAGCGCGCTTATCCACCTAACTGCATATTAACACTAACTAAACATCCTCCTAACTAGCGGTGAATTTAGCAGGCGCCACCATTTTTAGCGGGAATTGCCAATTTGTCAGAGTTAGCTGGAGTCCCTCCAAATTTGGAGGAGAAATTGGGGGAAAGTTTATTTTTTCTATGACTGAGTCAATTTTCGACCAAATTGAGCTCAAAAAGAGTCATTCTTGTCTAATTGGCATACTATGAACACATTGGAATGGGTTACAAAGGTCGAGGAGCTCATCTACAAAGGTTTTTGTTGCCTTGAATAATTTTGAAGCCGAGGGCCACCAAGAGGGAAGGCCATGCCTAGAGAATATGCTAACCAAATTGATTAAATAAATAGTCATTTTTGATATATTTCGACATTTTGAACTCAATGAAATAGGTTCCAAGAGCATTTGATGCATGTAAATAGAAATTTGAGCACAATTGAACTAATACAGAGGCCCTGGCTATGAAGCTGGGCCAAGGAGATGTAGCCCAGGAGGGGTGAACTCCTTCATGAAAAATATGTTTTAATGGATAAAATGTTATGGTTTGAAGTTATTTATGTTGTTGTTGTTCAATCATTTTAATTCATGCTTTATGCTTACAAATTCACTCATAAAATTTAGTTTTAATTACCTCTTTGACACACGTAAGAAACAAGGGAACCTATACATCAAGCATAAGATCAATAAATAAGTTTTATATCTGAAAATGAAATTAGCATGGAAAAACTAACATTCAAATTTAGATCAAAGAGGAACCAGAAACCCATGAATTTTAGTCAAGGAAGACAATCAGGGAACAGGTAAGCAAGGAATATGGTTGCACATCACTACTGAGGAAAAAAGGAACACAACTTCAAAAATTAGGCCATCTAGAACAAGTTAATTTTTAGTTTCTACTAATGATTTACTAATATGTTTTGTTTCTAGGAATTTTTTGCAAAATTTATGGAAGATATCAATATAAAATAGTACCCAGAAGGTTTCTTAAAGAAAAGAAAAGAAAAACTATACTCTTTTAATACAAAACCATAAATGTTCCATTTGAAAAATTAGGTCAATTATAACTAAAATATTTCAATGTTTAAATTAAGTGATATAATTTGATATTACTTTCTGTAGAGAAAAATGAAGTAAATTAAATTAAAAAAGAAAAAAAAAAATATTAATTTGAAATTGGCATATGACATTTAAAAATATTATTCGGAATTAAAAATAAAATATTTCAATATTCACATTAATTTAAATATCTCAAAATGATATATATATATATATATATATATAGATATATATATATATATATATATATATATATATATATATATATATATATATATATATATATATATAAACTTTCATGTTTTTCTATAATAAAATGATATAAAATTATGTTAGATTAAAATATTAAATTTATAAACGACATTAAAATATTTTTATGTTATTAATATACATATTTTTAATATTATATGTTAAGTGAAGATTTTCACATTTACTTCATATTAGATAGTAATATATATTATTGTTCAATATGAAAGAGATGTGAAAATTTTCAATTGACATGTAGTATATAAAAAATGTATATTAATAAGATAAATTATTTTAATATCATTCATAAATAAAATATTTCAATGTAACACACATTAATATAATTTAAAAAAAAAATTATATATATATATATATATATATATATATATATATATATATATATATATATTAACATAATTTTATATCACTTTATATAGAGAAAGATAAAGTAATTAAATAATATTATTTCTAATCTTAATATGAAGTTGATATGTGAAATTTAAAAAATATTAATAAAAATATAAAACATTTCAATATTTGCATTGAGTTAAATATCTCAACATCAAATATATATAATTATTTCATTTTTTCTATTATAAATTTATATAAAAGTATGTTACATCAAAATATTTTATTTATGGTTAACATTAAAATATTTTTTTGTTATTTATATATATTTCTTTAAATACTACATTTTACTTGAACATAGAATGATTTTTACATCTCCTTCATTTTGATGCCAGAGGTAATAATAATAATGTATTTTTAGATGCCTCATGTCAACACCATATTAAGTAGTGAAGGAATTTTACCTCTCTCATATTAAAAAGTAGAAAGCAAATATAAATTAAATTAGATTATTTTTACTTTCAATTACTTTATCTCTCTATATAAATTTGAAATATTGTTTTGTTATTACTAATTTTTAATTTGTTATTGTAAAGATTATTTTACTATTTTTAATTGTAATGTTATATGACAACATCTCAAATTCATCACATATATATCTCTAATCATCTCTCTAAGTTAACATATTTTTATGTCTCTAGGTTTGCATTGGCACTAATGTAACATGAGAGACCAGAATTAGCTTGCATTTACATGCTAAGAAAGGTTCTATTTTCATTAGCTTTATACAATATATAAATAGTTGACATTGAAACATTTTATTTTTTTATGACCACATTGTCTTCGCCAAAATGTTTTTTTGGTTATTAGTATGTTTTTAAATACATTTGTCCCTCACGGAAGTAGAAAGCATATATCCATGGATAGAATCTCTCTCTCCACACACACACACACACCCATAGAGGTTGAATTATTTTTGTTATTAATATTTTTTTAAATGTTACATGTAAACGCCATATTAGAAATTGAATGAATTACAATTCTACCTTGTATGAATCATAAAACATCTATCAATTGAATAAGAAATTTTTCATTTTCTCTCTTTCAATATATATGTTTGGTATAATATTCAGTTTTTTTATCTCTCTATGTGTTGTGTGCTTTTGATGTAATAATCTCTTTAATATTTTACTCTCTCTCTCTCTCTCTCTCTCTCTCTCTATATATATATATATATATATCATTTGATGTTGAAATATTTCATTTCACTCAAAGTACATACTGAGATATTTTATTTTTAATTCATATTGAAATGTTTTTGTTATTATTATTTTTTAATGTCACATATCAAGTCTACATTAATATTTTTTATGTTTAATTTCAATTATTTCATCTTTTTCTAGTCTCTTGACCACTATTAGTTTACAATTGACCAATACACCTTATAATGTTTAACTTTGAAAAACAGTTATTTATTTTTCAATTTATTGCAAAAATTATTTTTCAAACATTTGATTGGACAATAAACTTGAAGATTTTACTGTAGCTTTTTCTTCATGTGGATAATTTCCTCAAATTGTTCTGCCATAATTTTTTAATGCAATTGTGATATTTATGCCATGAATCTTATATATTTGTGGAGTGATTTTTCATTGTTAAACTTTGTAGGAAAACCAACCTGAAAGATTTTTCTACTATAATTTGTGGATGCAGTTTCAATATTTATGCCATGAATCTTATATATTTGTGGAGTGATTTTTCATTATTAAGATTTTTAGGAAAACCAACCAAAATGAAGATCTTTGAAAATTTAAGCAAGTATTTCCATAAAAATGGATAGTAACAAGAACTAAATAAATATACTTAACTAAAGTTATTGTTCACCATTATTTATGTGTTCTTTAGCACTTTAATAAGTAGGAGTAAAAATGTTCACGGGTGGTAGCATAATTGGCAAAAATCATGTTGGAAAGCTTGTGTGCATCCAAGTGATAAGAAGTTCAATCCCGGAAAAAATCATTTTTGCAAGCTTGTGTGCATCCAAGTGATCAGAATTTGAATTCCCTCTAACACGTCTCACCACCCGAACCAAAAAAAATAAAATAAGTAGGATTAAAAATGTAAACAGACAACTTACTAGACATATTAGATACTGCATATGTAGATTTACAAATATATAGTTTGTGTAGTATCCCATTTATCATCAATCGAAAAATATTAGGAAATATTTTGTTTAGCAACCACATGGATTTTTCATATTATCATACTTTCCAACCTCTCGAAAAATATTGGGAAAGATTTTTTTGAGCAACCACATGGATTTTTCATATTATTATTCTCCCCAGGCTCTTAAAACAGAGGAAAAACAACAAATTGTTAATGATTTTTGTGTTGCTTCCACAAATGTTATTATGCAGCTGATTTTCATTCATATTTTGACATTTAGCCACTTACTAAGTTTCTTGTTGTTATCATAGTTGAGGGTTTTTATATAAATATTTTTGGATTTAGAATGTTATCAATGGATTTGCTTATTTGTTATTAGTCTTTGTTAATAATGTGTAGTAAATAATATTTATAACCTTTCTATTTCAATGTATTAGTATGATTTTCTATATAATTTGTTTTAATATTCAATAGTAAATTTTATTTTATTGTTAACTGATAAATAATAATAATTAATATTGTTGGTTGTGATATTATTTTGCTATCAATTAGTATTATTAATTGCTATTATTTAATGTATACTAACTTCTTATTAAATAATAATAATAATAATTAAAGTTTATATATATATTAACATTTTTATTAAAAAATAATTGATATACATTTTTTTTAAATTAAACACAATGAATTTCACATCTCCTTCATCTTGGACTATAATAACAATATTATTTTTAAATGCCACTTGTCAACCCCATATTGAGTACTGAAGGAGTTACACATCACCCTTATATTAAAATGTAGAAAGAAATTATATACTAAACCAACATAGTGTTGGCAATATGATGAAATATGTTGTCCTTGATGGCAACCTACTTGATGAAGTTGTCCTTGATGGAAACATATATACTTGATGAGTTTCCTTTTGATAGCAACCTATTTGTTAAACATGTAAAAGTGATATTTCTACAGGTCAGTTCAAAAGTGACAGAGAAAGGAATTCCAGTAAGTGCCAGAGAAATGAAACAGGAAATAGTTCTCAATGTATACACAAGTTTGATGACGGCAACCCGCGTATGGAGGCAATGTATACGGTACTTTTATGAAGGCAACCCGTGTATACATGAAAAATTAGTATATACGCAGTTTTTATGAAGAGAATTCGCATATACACGCGAGTACGAAGAATCAAAGTCACGTATGCCTTTTGCACTCTAAAATTATGATACCAAGGGGCATTGCCATGGTATTAGCCCACAGTATTGAGCGTCGTGTCGTCTATTTGATCCCATCCAAGAATACCATCGGCAGTTGTGTGGTTTTGACTCATGGTATTGGTAAAGACTAAATATATATAAGGAGAAGATGATCATAGTGTAAAGTGTGTATGTGTCTGGGTATGAATGAATACTTCACTCTAAAGTATATCTACATGGAATGGGTTACAGTTTTTTTGATATATCTGAAATAATAATGCACCTATGAATACAATGATGAATCAAGATATCTAGACCTGAAATGACCATGTATTTCTTAGATCTATTTATGGAATGTTTAGATCTGTGATTTGGTGAATGTTTGTTGAAGTGAAGGGTAAGATCTGAGCTGTTTATTTGTTCTGAAAAATTGTGCAGTCCTTTAATTGTTGCAGATCGATATGCAGGTTCGTTTCGGTCAAAGCGCGTATATACTCTGGTTTAATGAAGCAAAAAAACGTATGGGATATAGGGTTTTGCTGAGTTGCATAGTCTTGTAATGTTTGTATATCTATATGCAGGCTCGTCTCTATAAAAGCGCGTATATACGTAGGGTCGGTTAAGAAAAAGAGCGTATGGAATTTTGGGTTTTGCTGAAGTATGCGGAAGGAAATGTCTGATATATTTTGTTGTTTTACTATTTTCTGTCAATGGTGTCTTCATACAGATATGGGTTGTTTGAATACTAATTATGATTCTAGTTGAATATGATGAAAGTGGTTGGTTGGTTGATTGATGATTCAGTGAATAAGTTGATGTGGTTATAAGTTTCATTTTGATGAATTTTCTTTGAGCTTAAATGTGTGGAGTGGGTCCAGTTTGAAAATCTAATGAAAAGAGGCCTACAAGTTGTGTTGTGTTGAAGTTATTGGATCTAGTGTGAAAATTGAAAAAACGTGGTCTGCGGTGGTGCTGAGGGTCGAAGCCTTCAGTGAGGGGGTAGTAGCTCCCTTCCAGTGGTTGTTGGTGAACGAGATCAGGGGGTAATAGCTCCCTTCCAGGAGTGGCTGGTAAACGAGAAGAAGGGGTCGTAGCTCCCTTCCAATGATAGTTGGTAAACGAGATCAGGGGGTTGGAGCTCCCTTCCAATAGTAGCTAGAGAATGAGAGAAGATTGCAGCCTTCTGCAGGTGGATGCCTACATATTGATATGATTCTGCATCAGTACAAGATTGCAAGCAATTTTATTTATAATAAATATTGAAGATAGAGACGACAACAGTGGTGGTTTCCTCCCAAATTGGGTTTCCACCTTAAATCCTGGTGTTCATGTGTGTCCCTTATGTGTGATAATTTATTTTGTTCTTACTACACATTCTTACTACTTACTAAACATTTGATGAATGAACGATGCACTAATATAAGTAAAGAATTATATGCATAATAAGATCTCTGGTCATACGCAAGTTTTCTTAAGGATATCCGCGTGTATACGCGAGTTGGGTTCATTAAAGTCGCTTATGGAATTTAGTAAGGAAAAAGTAAAAATTTTCAGTAAGCTCTAAATACTGATTCAACCACCCCCCCGCCCTCCTTTTAGTATTTTCCCAACACATAGATCTTATCAACTTTGGATCTATTGAGGGCCAAGAGGGATCAAATCTCTTAAGGTGTAAACCCTTTTTAGAGTGCAAAACTTGAAAAAAGGTTTGCATCTCGAGATATTTTATAGCTTCTATCACTTAATAGTTATAAAACTAGCAATTGCACCAAATGTTGCAAAGGAAACGTCGTAAGGTAGTAGTGTAGGAAAGTGTAGCATTAAATTGTTACTCTTCTATGATGACAGTGAAATTGTCACCAGATGTTGTGAAAGGGTCTCAGTGGAATTTTGGATCGTATTTAAAGATGCAGGTCTCAGTAATTGCATCATTGACATGACATGAGTATCCTCGGTATCAAGTTCTCTCCTTATCAATTATTCACCAGAAGACTTTGAATTGGTCTTTTGGTTATACATACATTTTTATTTACACTGGCAACACTTATGTTTGAATTATTAGCCTACTTCAATGGTTGGACCAAATAATATCATTAGGATTTTATCTTCCAAAAATCATCTATAACCAAAACAATGAATTTGTCAACTACATTTGGCAATTGTTATGGAATTGGTTTAAACCAAACAAACACAAATATTTCCTTTTGTTCACATGTTGATGGATCAATTGAGGTAGCAAATTTCACTATGATTCAATCATTGTGTATATCCAATTAGAAACATTCAAATGTAATAAAGTTCCTTGCCCACATTTAAAAGACATATAATCAAATTCAAGAAGCTTAATATAATAAAATTCATTAAATTTACCCCCCAAAAATTGAGCTACTCATCACTTTTCTAACCTACTTATATTATTTATATAATTATGATTATAACACTTATTATTACAATATATCATATATTTTTAAGAGATTTTTTTTCACTTTCAAACCAAAAATTATAAGCATAAATTAGGTAATTGAGCCATAGGAAAGTTGGTCAGTGAAGATATGTTTCTTAAGTAACAATGGTGATTGGAATAGTAGATCCTTATGGGGTTGTACCTTGTGGATTAGATATTTTAACATCCAATACAATTTGAAGTGTAATAGGCTTGAATTAAGATGAATGCATACCAAATGGAGCAATAGCCTTTGTGTAATAGTTTGACATTTCTATAATGTCTCTTGTTGGTCTTGTAGAAAAATTCAGTTTCAATGCTCAGAGTAGATTCTTCAATCACACTTATGGCTATGATCTAATTATAGTGGGGAGAGGATAATCTTGATGGCTCCTCGGGAAGTGTGCACCAACCCTAAAGATGATAGTGGACTTAGCTTGATTGATGTTTCTACATACTTTTGCTACCACATTTGACTCTTGTGATATTATTTGTATGCCTCACTTATATCAAGTTTCAACCTCATTCATCTTCCAAAGTATATGGGAAACTTGGAAAGCCATGGATAGTTTGGTTGATTAGTTGGTTCATTGGTCTTGGAAGGGAAGCAAGGCAAGATGGAACTTAGCTTGTCACCCCATCTAGAATTGGAGGGTGTAGGGTCAATGTGATTTGATATACCTCATTTTCAAGCTAGAAAATTGAGTTACACTAGATGCATTTATTTAGGGTAGATGTTGATTTGTATTCCTATTTTATTGCTTGCACTCGATGCATTGGTTTCAATGTAGACATTTATTTGTACTCCTATTTGATTTCTTGCAATAGATGCATTGATTTTAGTGTAGATTTTGATTTCTAATCCTATTTGATTGTTTGCACTATATGCATTGATTTTAGTTTAGATGTTGATTTCTAATCTTATTTGATTGTTGGCACTAAAATTCTTCACTTTCAAAATCCAACTAATACATGCAACTCAGTTTTCTCATGAATTTTATGAAATCATCTCAATTTTTACAAAGTGGGAAAGCAATTAAGTACCCCTACTAAGACTAAAAAATATCAACTTAAACGAAGTTTCCCAACTTTTAAAAATCTCTACCATTCTACCATTCTATACTCTTTTTTGACTCTCAAAATCCAAACATGTGGCTTCACAAGCTCCGCGTAGCCAAAAACAGTCTCTACTCTGCTAAATTTATGTATTTTTCCTGATCAGTGTCTAGTTTTGGAAGATTTTCTTCCTTCCACGACGAATTGAATTCAGGATAGATTTGTTGCAATATTAGCAAAGGAATGACTCTTTCGTGGTACATAAATGTATAGTAGCAAAAAAAATTTAGTAAATAAATTAGTAATTCACTCTTCACCCTCATCCTCATCGCCCTCGGCAAATCTGCTTTGACCTCTTCATAGTCCTTCTCTAGAGAAGCCCAAGTCCTCATGACCTCTGCTCTGAACATTTCGCCTCCTCGCCTGATGATCCCTCCACTCTTCATCATCGTTGTGCGGTCCTCATATTCTTCTCTCTCACATTTCACCCACACACACATTGAACCAACAAACATAAAATATCACACAAATTGCAACAAAACATAAAATATCACGCAAATTACAACAGTGCCCTTGTGATTTCAAGAGTAGAATAACATATGTATATCGGAAAAACAAATGGAATTAATGTCTGAAATTTCGGGAAACGTGTGCTAAGATGTCTGCACGAAAGCGGAGCAGGAAGAAATAGAAACCAATGATACATAAATGCATGGTTTAGAATGTCAACGATACGAAAATCTAACCAAATAACGAGAACCCACAAAAGAGTTGGATTACTTGGAAGTACATTTGAAGTACATTTGGACAACCAATTCCATTCTGGTATATAGAAACTGGGTTGAGATGAATGTTGTTCCCGTCGTATTGTAATGAGAGTGTAGGTTGGGAAGAGAGATTGGTATAGGTTAGAGAGTTAGTTAGGTAGTTAGGTTAAATGAAGGAGCATGTAGATGAATGGCTTAAAACATTTCAATTGTCTAACATTTGATCTGATGGTGCAGACATGTACAACGTGACAGCTTGGGGAGTTGTTTTCAAAGTAGAACGCCTTACGTTGTAATTATAGTGTGTGTGTATGTGTGTCTATGTGTACCCCTACAATGTGTCAGCTGAGGTTGAAATAGATCTATGCTAAGAATGGAAGCAATTACACATCTCCTTCATCTCATTTACGGTTGGCATATATATCTATATATATATATATATATATATATATATATATATATATATATATATATATATATATAGAGAGAGAGAGAGAGAGAGAGAGAGAGAGAGAGAGATTGTGACATTTCCTTTGCAATGGTCTGTAATAATAGTATTATTTTTAGATGCCACATGTAAGCTACATATTGAGTACTCAATAAATTACACATCTATCTCATATTAAAAATAGAAAAAAAATTTACACTAAATTAGAAATGTTTTACTTTCAATTACTTTATGTATCTATATAAAGTCCATGTAAAATTAAGGTGGACATTGAAATATTTTATTTGTGGTTGTCATTGTAAGATTTGTTTGTTTTTACTATTTTTTGTCTGTTAATATTTAAGTATTATTTTATTATTTTAAAATATAATATTATAGGATAACATCTTTTCCATACTAGATTGTAAAGCTTTTTTTGGCTCAATTATAATTTTTTAATATATATATATATATATATATATATATATATATATATATATATATATATATATATATATATATATATATATATATAATTGATACAAAATTAAGGTGGAAATTGAAATATTATATTTATATCATACATGTAAATATTGTTTTATTATTATTATTATTTATTTAATTTAATTACTATTTAATTATTTTTAAATGTAACCTTGCATGACAACATCTCCCCCACACTAGAATCTAAAGCATATTTAGGGGCAACCAACATGCATTCATATTAACCATGAAACTATTAGGTGCCAAGAGGATCAAATACTTTGAGGTGTAAGCCTCTTTTAAAGTGCAAAACTTGAAAAAATGTTTATGGTACTCCATGATAAGCATGGAAGAAAGTACATATCTCCTTTATTTTGAGTAGCACACTAATAAAATGTTTCAACTATAATAAATATTATATTTTTTATGATTTTCACACCAAGGGATTTTATTAACCTTTGTGCCTAATAGATTTGGGATTAATGTGTGTGTATGTGTGTCAACTCCATGATGAGTACGTCTGATTTATTTTGAGTAACATACTAATAAAATATTTTAATCATAAGATTTTTTTTATTTTATTTTATATATAATATACTTATAGTTGACATTGGATCATTCTATTCAATATGGTCATTGAAATATTTTATTTATGACCAATATTGTCCACATGAAAATTATTTTATTGTTAAAATATATATCCATAAGATATAATCTCTTTTTTTATAAATATAATATTCAATATATATATATATATATATATATATATATGTCAAATCCATACTAAAAGTTGAAAAAATTACAAATTTCCCTCATCTCTTAAATCAAGCATCTATTATTTAAAACACTCTTTCTGTATACAACATCACATCTCATATACGTCAATTTTATATGAATATTTTTTTAATTTTTCAATTATTTCATAATATACAATTATGTTACTTTATATATATATATATATGTCAATGTGTCATTATTATATCCAATAGTGAAGAATATATATATAGCAACAACAATATTTTTACATGCCATGTGTCATTATTATATCTAATAATGAAGAATTTACACATTGTAAAATTAATTTGATTTTTAATTAATTTGTAAATTTTTAGAAACTATTTCCAAACTTTATTAAAGTTTTGATAAAATTAAATATTAAGCTTATTTTTTTAGAAATTGAAAATTATTTTTTAAATTTTTTAAATTTGAATTTCTGATTTTTGATTTACGGGTGACTAATTTTATGTGGTTTAAAATCAATTTTTCAGAATTAAAATTGTTTAAAAAAATAAAAAATAAAAATAAATAAATAAACATCTAATTACCAAATATCTTCATAAATTAATTGTCTAAAAAAAAGTCAAATATCTTTATTTTTTCATAATTAATATTTTATTTCTATTCATTATCTTTAAATTTTTAATTGTTATTCACATTTTTTACATAAAACTATATTTTTAAATTTTTAATTGTTGTCAACATTTTTTTACATAAAACTATATTTACTAATAGATTATTAGTCATTTGATTCCTATTCACTAAAATTCTAGTACTTAAATCATACCATAACTAAACTAAATTATATGATCACACATTCACCCATCAAAATTCTCTACTTTTTAGCTAAAAGACTAGGCGTGTTTTATTATTTTTAAATATAAAGAAAAACAGCACCTCCTATGTTAGATTATAAAAATGTTTTTGAAACCATAGTTCATATATATCAAATATTTTTAATACTACCCAATATTGTTGAGTTTCTCAGATGTGGCTAATTTAATGTTTTGTTCCACTCAAAGTATTTCAATACATTAAAACAATTATAATTGAGCATCATGGTCAATGATGCTATATATCATAATATTTAAATTTAATGACTATTCTTTAACACAAAAGAATATAATGAAAATTTTAATTAAATTTTTTATTAATTAAAATATTTTATTAAAAAAAAAAAATTTTATTGAAATGTTTAATAATATATTTTATGATTAATTTTTGAATGTATAAATATTTGATAATATTATCTATAGTAATAGTATTTGGTTTGGGTTAGATACCTAGTTCTAAGAATAACAATTGTAGTCTAAGATATTTAAAAGAAGAATATATGTATATCTAATGAAATGCATTCATGTTTATTTTTTTAATTTTAGTCTGCAGTCTAACAATGGTATTAAAGTTAGAAGAAACACTAATTTTTATTTAAACTTATCCACTCTGCTATTTTGGGTGTTTTTCTATCATTCTCTTGGATTTTGTCTACTTTATTTAGTAAAGATTTTTGGTCATTCTTATGTTCATTTTTGGCCATGATTTTTGGTCTTACTCAATATTGACATGTTAAAAATGAACAACTTGTGAGAAGATTCCATTTACATCTCTGGTTGCCATAGTTTTTTTTTCGAGCATGAAAAAATACAACTGGTTTATATTATGTACTAGAACAATAACAGATCGACATATTCTTCCAAATGATCATTTACATCTCCGGTTGCCATAGTTACTCAATATTGACATGCTAAAAATGAACAAGTTGTGGGAAGATTCCATTTACATCTCTGATGCGGTGATTAGTATCTTAGGCATTTGGATGGAATGATGGAGCTTTAGCAAACATGGGTTCCATTCTCAAGCACTGGAAAAGCTATCAATATTGCCGAGAATATGACGAGAATTATCCAACGATATGGAGTCATAAATATGATGGATATGTACAAAAATACGAGGGGGGCTATTAGACGATAGGTCGTCGAAGATCCGACGGATATGTACAAAATATGACGAGATATTCGTGACCATTATGCGTCGGAAATCAGACAGATATATACCATACCCGACGATCTCGTTGTACATCCAACGAATATGTAGGAAATCCAACGATCCTTGGAACATTTAAAAAAAAAATGAAAATCTATGTTTATTGATCCTCGTCCAAAAATCGTCAAAGCATCAATTCACACTTTATTACAACACATTTGCACACATTTTATGGCAAGCATACTTTAAATTCTTCCCAAGGATAGTTTACACACTTCCTTAGATGATTTAAAGCATGCGTAGAAGATACATTACCACTCTTGGTCATTATGATAAAATACTTTAAAATCTACATTTTTATACTCTCGTGTCATTATATGTGCATATGTTAGAGTAGGTATTCCTAATTTGGTATCCACCAGCAAGCCTCAACATGTTCCCTTTCTCATCATCTTAGACGAATACAATAGCTTCATAATTGTTTGAAAATGGTGCAGTTTATTTTTGGAGAGAACAATATTTAAAGCAATTAGTATTTCATTCATAGCTTCTAAATCACACTAGTTAACCTGTATAGAAAGAAGTATGAATTTCAAGGGCCAACTCAGAATGCTATATATAATATATTGTTGAAATTTCCCTTTATTAAAAATGGAAATGAATGAGGAAATATTAAGGCATTCAAAATATCACAATTTGATCAATACCTTGTATGGCATGTTGACTTGAAGATCCATATACATTTTTTTTAACTTGACTATTTGTATCATAAGCCTGGGACAAGTCACAAAGCACTTAATAATAATCTCAAAGAATTAGAGAAATATTTGGCTTCATATGTCTTATAAGTAATTCACTAAGAACTGCTAAAACACTCGAGTTACAATCAAATAATAATACGGTGAATTATAGTAAAAAATGAGAAATTTTAGCCATAACAAGATGTGTGTGCCATAAAATAAACAATACAACATACCATGGATTTTTTTAATTACTCTTAAGAAATAATAATTATTAAATATAATGATAGAGAGGATGTGGAGGAATATCCTAAAAATATGTCATGACAATTGTCACTAAAATCAAGAGCGACTCAAATATGTGGGAACATTTTGTCCTTTCCTTACCATAGAGCACTCGCATCCTATTTCAAACAAATAAGAATTTATCACAGCATATCATATGTGTATATGTTATAAACCCATTAACATGAGAAAATAATTATACTAGAACTCGACATAAATCTCACCTGTGACATAGCTCTAGCATAACCTATTTTCCAACTTCTTTTGAAGTTGAAATAAAAACTTATTTAAATGGCATGAATCATTTTGATTACCTTTCATTGATTATCCTAGTTTTTATTGTTGAGTAGAAAACCATGCATGTTGTGATCTTGGAGGCTTTCATGGTTGTTGTTCATATGGGAGAATCCCAACAAGAAACTTCTATAGAAGTTGGCTAATCATAAGAAGTGATGTAACTCTATTAGATTGGTTTAGGTAGTCCAATTGTAGAGGAATTGAACCTGTTTTGGAATTGTGTGCACTCTTATATCATTAAAAAAGGGTATCAAATGCAATTCTTGGAAAATGCTCACTTCTCTAGGTTAGTAAAGAGTTTGCATTTGCACATGCTCTTCATAATCATGGTGACATGTTGGAGATGTTATTACCATGAACACTCGCATCCTATTTCAAACAAATAAGAATTTATCACGACATATCAGATGTGTATATGTTATAAACCCATTAACATGAGAAAATCATTATATTAAAACTCGACATAAATATCACCTGAGGCATAGATCTAGCATAACCTAGTTTCCAAATTCTTTTTTAAGTTGAAATAAGCATTGATTTAAATGGCATGAATCCTTTTGATTACCTTTCATTAATTATTCTAGTTCTTATTGTTGAGTAGAAAATCATGCATGTTGTGATCTTGGAGGCTTTCATGGTTGTTGTTCATATGTGAGAATCCCAACAGGAATCTTATATAGAATTTTTCTAATCATAAAAAGTGATAAAACTCTATTAGATTGGTTTGGGTAGTCCAATTGTATAGGACTTGAATTTGTTTTAAAACTGTGTGCACTCTTATGTCATTAACAATGAAAAAGGGTATCAAATCCAATTCTTGGAAAATGCTCACTTATCTAGGTTAGCAAATATTTTTCATTTGCACATGCTCTTCATAATCATGGTGACAAGTTGGAGATGTTATTCCCATGTCTTCTCAAAATAAACACATCGTCAAGAAAAACCGCAACAAGTTTTTATGCAAATTATCACATCGCATCATTAATAGGTACATGAACATTGCAAGAGAATTGGTCAAGTTGAAATGCATCATCAACCACTCATACAAGCGATCATAAGCTTTGAACATAAATTTTTCAAATATTTCAACGGTCAACATGTACTTGGTGGTATCCGCACATAAAGTTGATTATGGTGGAAAAATTTCTCCCTTAAGAGTATAAATAAGGTCATCAATATGAGGAATGCGGTACCTATTCTTCACCACAATATTGTTCAGGGAATGATAGTCAATGCACATGCAGCAAGGGACATATTTATTTGGCACAAGCACGATCAAGTTTCCTCATTTTTTATTTGTATCTCTACCCAATACCTAAGAGACATTTTCTTTATGGCTCAATCTACACTCCGCCACACTCTCTTTGTGCTCCCTTTCATCCAACTAGACCGAAATAACTTAGAAACTAAGCTATTTATTGGAATGTAATATATATAAAGGTGGTTAAGTGTTTTATATGTTTTTTTGGGTCCTCCTTATTGACTCTTCATTTGGGAACAAATGAATGAATATATAAAATTTCATGAATATATCAGCACTCACGAAAGCATTTTGATTTTCTTTCAGTTCTCCTTGTACATCTGAAAATAACTTGAAATGAAAATATTTTATGATGGATTGTACTATTTCACCATTCGGTTGCTGTTATGATACATTTAAAGAAGGTAGAATATTTTCCTCAAGGCACCCATGATGTAAAATACATTTTGGAAGAAAGTAATTATTCTTATAGAACTAAACACATTCGTCTTTTTAGCCATGTAGGACTTTGACATGCATAATGAAGCTCCAAGATTCAGGAACGGAAATTGTGTAACACACTAGTTACAAAATCTATGAGTTCTCATTTCTCCCAGTTTGAAACACACAAACAATTGCCCTCAATTTTTGGAAAGTTTGGTAGTTTCAAAATTTATTCCTTCATTTTGGTTTTGTGATTGTATATCTGAGCCATGGATAACCTTTTTACTAGTTTAACAACTTATGCATTCATTAACTAACTAAATTACCAATGTTTGAATCATTTTCACAATTCATGATGCAAAGGTCTATCATCTCCAACAATGCCTCAATCCTCTGCTCTTGTAACTGACATCCAATGTTCTCTAAATATGTGAGTCATGTTTGACAGAAACCCAACTCGGTTCCCTCAAATGCTCTTTTTCAATGGTAGCCTCCAAAAATTAAATCATATGTTGCCTCTTCCTTTATGAATTCATAGGACATCCATCAACATCCCTAATGTAGTATTCTCAAATATTTTTTGGGCCTTGAGAGTTTATGGTGGAATGAAACATGACATACTCCATATCTATCAAGGTGAAAACAATATCAAAGAGAGTTCATTAGAGAAATTTTGAGGTTAAAAATGGGTCTCAAAACAAAAATGTACAACCAAAATCAAATTTATAAGAACTAGATTCAAGATTATGATGTCAACCATGGGGGGATGATTCACCAATTTTAGAGTAAAAAGGTAAAAAGACTAAAAAATCAATGATACTAAAAAAAATATTTTCAACTTATCTCCCTACAATTTTTTCTCAAATTTCAAGCAGGATCACTTGTTGTATGCAAAATTTAATTCTTCGTCCAAGGAGTACCCATGTTTCATACTTTCGATGGACACTTCTACATGAAAAATAAGAAATACATAAAAAATGTGATCGTAATCATGTTTTTTGACATATTTCTCATTTTTTGTGTAGCAGGGTCCATCGAAGTATGCAACATGGGTACTCCTTGGATGAGGAATTAAATTATGCATCCAACGGGTGCTCCAGCTCAAAATTTGAGTAAAACCATAGGAAGATAAGTTGAAAAAGTAATTTTTTATCTTTTCCCTCTAAAATTTGATGATGTAATCTAATATTATTTTAATATTTCCACTATTCACCCCCCCCCCCCCCTTGTGGTTTTGGATTTGGGGGGAATTCACTTCCACCATCGATTTGGGGATGTTGGTATTGGGATTTAATTCATTTGCAGGCCCCCCTCCAATAAAATGTCAAAAAACGAAGGGTTGGGGGCACGATTTTTGTGGATTGTCAAATTATGTTAAGAAATATATAGAGAGTACACATGTAGTAATTATAGTAATTATTAATGGATATCATGTCGGCCTACAAGTTGATTTATTGATGAATAAATTGGCTTTGTGCTAGTCCCTTGGGAAAGAGGTTCTACATCCATAATTGTGTTTTATTTCCCATCTTTATTCCATCTTCACAAATTGTTTATTGCATGAGAAATCTTTAATTTTGGATTTCGTTTTTCCCTTGATTGTATAAAACTCACTTCTTGAACCTGTGTTAGGAAATATGCTCAAACACAATTTTGAACCAACAATTTTTGTTACAACATATGGCTCCATAGGGGATAGAATCTCCCTATGGGATGTTAAGAACTATAGATCATAAGGGATAGCATCTCCTATGGTATGTTAAGAAATATAGAGCATGTGTCTTATTTGATGAGATATGGAGTCAATTCTACAAACTATTTTCAACCATCCTTGATAACTTGTGAAATTTGAAGATTAAAAATGAGAAATCCCTTCCTAAAAATTTTCTTCTAGATTCATAATTATTCAATTTTGAATTGTATATACAAAATATATCTAAATTCTATGACATTGAGCTTATTTATGTACAATAAACCCTACTTTGTACATCTTAACTTACCATTGTCGGGTGAAATCAAACTTCCAATGATACCAAGACAACTTTTAACTATTGAAATTCAATCCATCCTTTCTTTGAACCTTGAAAATAAAAATAATTAAAACTAAGATATATAAATAATGAAGTCTTGATACATACCCACAAAATGATGTCAATTGCATATTGTTTAACTTTTAATATATTCTTTCATCAAGTCTTCAATAACATCAGAGAGGAGTATATTATGTTTAGAAAATAACAACTTTTGTATATTTATTTTAAAATTTGGAACATTTCCTTCAATGATGTATCTATGAACGTCTCCTTTAGTTACCTTATTAACATGAGGAGAGTTGTGAAAATCCTCTGATGTTATTTTTCACTAACATCAAATGATGACATGCTTACTTGGGTAACAATATTCTCATTTTCTTGGTGATTGTAGTGTTGTTCATGTTTCCATCTAAAATATTTTCATTCTCAGAAATAGTTATTTTACATTCAATAAAACATAGCAGGTCCTCTATTAAGACTTTATGTTGTTAATGTTTCATCATCTTATTTTGTATGATGAACTAATTTTTCACAAACCTTTAAATTATTTTCTACGTCCACAACATTCGAAAACATATGTTCCAACAAGGAATGCTTATTTTTTCTAAGATAGAAATAAATATCATTTTCAAGAGAAACCAAATAACTCATAAATCCTTATAACAAGAAAATCATTATAACTCCTTTCAAATATTCTATTAAATATGGTAATAGATTCATCTTTTCTTCTTTTAATAGCCTAAAATTCTGAGAGGTATTGATCATATATATTTCCTTCACCCCTTTTCTCAATAAAATATCATGGAAATCGGTTCATGAACATATTGAATCAATTGTTAAATCATTAAACCATCTCCTTACCTCTCCATCCGTAGATCGAGTGAACAATCTCATGAAGAAATCCTAGTATTGAATCTCAAAGGAATCTCTAAAATTCTGAAATATTCCATGTGTTACTCAGATGAAATATTATCTTCTACATTAAATTTGGGAAGATATTTGAGATAATTCAAGGGAGAATCATCAAAGAGAAGATGGTAGTTTAAGATGCCCGTATATTTTTAAAACCCACGTATGAAAACTTGCATATTGGTTACTAATTGTTGGAGAAGAATAACAATCTTTTGTTCAATATGACTTATAGAAAAACTGTCATTATTTTCATAATATGAAGACGGATTTTCCGGCTGAAGAATATGGGAAGAAAAGAAAATTTTATTTTCTGAGAATTATAATAACTTTTTGAATGTGTTATTCTTTCCTTGTATGAAAATTTCTTGGAAAATGGACATTGTTTGTACCTTTTTTCTCTTAAAAGAGTACTCCATTTATCTACCAACAAAATTTACTATCCAACACAACCTTGAAAACTAGTGAATTCGCGTGGTCAAAATTCAAACAATATATACCTTTTATAGATTTCAGATTTCTGTGGTGTGAGTTTAGAAAGCTCATGCTGAGTATTTTATGCCTACGTTTGTCTAGAACAAGACCCATCATCAAAAAGATACCTCCGCTGAAAAGAGAGAGGACAAAGTCATATAGTCATAAATATATTAAAGAGGCGTGATGAAGACCCGACTCAACCAAAATATATATATATATATATATATATATATATATATATATATATATATATATATAATCAATATTTTGAAATTAATTAAATAAAGTTTTTTATAAAATTAGAAACTTTATTAAAAAACTTTATTTAATTAATTTAATTTCAAAATATTGATTATATATATTTTTTTTGGTTGGTAGGCCTTCATCATGCACTCTTTTTATATTTATGACTTGTATCCTCCTCTTTTTTCAATAGAATTTGTCCTAATAATGGGTCTTGTTCTAGATCCGAAACGTAGACGCAAAAATGCTCACTGTGGAGATTTCGAACGCAGAAAATTTATTTAATTAATTTCAAAATATTGATTATATATATATTTTTTGGTTGGTCGGCCTTCATCATGCACTCTTTGTATATTTATGACTTGTATCCTCCTCTCTTTTCAACAGAATTTGTCCTGATGATGGGTCTTGTTCTAAACCCGAAACGTAGACGCAAAAATGCTCACTGTGGAGATTTCAAACTCAGAAACTATAATATATACCTTATTCTTGTTCACCCTTGAAAATCAAATTTGAAAATTTCATAATCCTAAGGAAAATTTTCAAAATTTCACTCCCTAGAAATTGTGCCATAATAGTGTTGTAACCCTTAAGACAATTTTGAACTATAGAGGAATTAGTATCAAGGACATTCAAATTTTATGAATGGATTTAAAATATTAATGGATGGGAAAATTTGTGTTCATTCTTTCTTGTTGTAAATATTTCTCCTTTAGCAATTCATCAAGGTTAAATTATCAACATTTACAATTTGAAAACTTTAATAAGAATGCTAGGTGAAAATTCAAACAATATATACCTTATTCTTGTTCACCCTTGAAAATAAAATCTGAAAATTTCATAATCCTGAGGAAAATTTTCAAACTTTCACTCCCTATAAATTGTGCCATATCAGTGTTGTAACCCTTGAAAAAATTTCGAACTATAGAGGAATTAGTATCAAGGACATTAAAATTTTATGAATTGATTTAAAATATTAATGGATGGGAAAAATTGTGTTCATTCCTTCTTGTTGTAAATATTTCTCCTTTAACAATTCACCAAGGTTAAGTATTTACAATTTGAAAACTTTAATAAGCATGCTAGCAGATTAAAAAAAGGTTGAGAGTTTAGCTATATGAGCATTTTCATAAAAGAATTTAGATAACCATAACCCTAAGATGAAGACACCCTAAGGATTTAATAATCCAGGGGTCACAAATATATATATTATTTTATTCTCAATAACTAGACTTATATTGCATCGATATAAATAATGTTTCAAAAGTGCATTCAACCCAAATTATTTCTACAACATTTATTCGTCTTAAATTAACTGAGTTAATTCCTTTATCGGAGATGACTTGTACATTTTTCAAATTGTACTAATTTAATTCAAACGCCATAAATATATAAGAGGAACATGGTTTCGAATGCAAAAATATCACACTAGAAAAAGAAGAACATGCTAGAAATTGTTGAAGTTGGATCTTTAGTGAATGATTTCCATAGCTTTATTATTTCAATCTCCCAAGAAAATTACAATTCCTCCTCCCCAAAGTTCTCTCCAGTCCTATTTACACCTCATTTCAAATTATAAATTCCATTTCAATTATAAAGCTAATATTTAAACTAATTTATTTAAACATTGATTTGTGATTAAATTACACTCTTGATCAATACTCCACCTCAAGTTGTTGCTTCACTTCAAACAATGTACAATTATCTTCCATTAATAATGTCTTGAAAAATGTCCCATGCTTCAAAATATCAAATGACACCATCGTCAAATGCATCCTATCATTTCATCTTACTCCTCTAGAACCCACATTATTTGTTCTTCTTCTTGAATATGTTTCCATCGCAAAAATGGGAAGGAAAAATGTAAAATTTGTCTCTCTACCCAATACCTAAGAAACATTTGTTTTCATGGCTCAATCTACACTCTACCACTTCTTCACACACTTTGTGCTCACTTTTATCCTAACCAAAATGAAATAGCGTAGAAATTAAGCTATATTCTAGAAGGTAATCTATCTTAAGGTGTTGAAGTGTTGTATGTTTTTTTTGGTCCTCCTTATTGAATCTTCATTTTGGAACAAATGAATGAATATATAAAATGGCATGAATATATCAACACACACAATAACATTTTCATTTTCCTTTATTCATCCTTGTACATCTGAAAATAACTTGAAACAAAAATATTTTATGATGTATTTTACTATTTCATCATAGGATTGCCATTCTAATGTGTTTAAAGAAGGTATAATATTTTCTTCAAGGCACCCATGTTGTACAATACTTTGTGGAATATATTTATTATAATTGTAGAACCAAACACCTTCATTTTTTTAGCCATGTGGGAATTTAACCTACATAATGAAGTTCCCTAATTCATGAAAGGAAAACTTGTAACACACCAATTATGGATTCTATGAGTTCCCATTTCTCCGTGTTCAAAACACACAAATAATTACATACAATTTTTGGAAAGATTGGTTGTTCCAAAATTTCTTCCTTCATGATGGTTGTGTGATGATATATATGAGTTGTGTGTACCTGTTTTACTTTTTCAACAAATTATTTATTCGTTATCTAAATGAATTAAAAATGTTTGAATTAATTTCACAGTTCAAGATGCAGAGATCTATCATCCTCTAGCAATGCCTCAATCCTTTGTTATTATGACTAACATCCCATTTTCTCTAAATTTGTGAGTCATGTATGGTAAAATACCAACTCCATAATTGGTGTAGAGTTACAATATCATGCCCTCAAATACACTTTTATTAATGGAAGCCTAAAAAATTGAATCACATGTTTCCTCTATGTTTATAAATTCATGGGACATCCATCAATATGCTTGAAGTAGTACTCTCGAAAAGTTTCTGGTCCTTGATATTTTATAGTGGCATGAAAGAAAAGATACTCTATATATATCAAGGTGAATACAATATCAATGATAATTTTAGATTTGTCCTTACACTAAACATTCACCACAGAATACAACCTCCCAAAACTGGTGCACACAATCACAAGAGACATGGATTTGTTGTTGTTATTGAGAAGAGGTGGCGCCCTTCCTCTAGTTCCATCCAATTATCATAGTCATGGTCAGTGAAAATAATGTAGCCACCTTTCTATGTGATTGAACCCCTATAACACCACCATTTTAGCACTTCAACTTATGTTTCATAAGAGCTCTTCAATTTTATAATTCTTTTGTCTATATTCAAGGGAAGCGCCTATTCTAAAATCCAACAATATTGCTAGTAATTTGGACCCCCCAAGTCATTTTGGATAAATTTGGGGGAACAATTCACGCCCATTTTCAATTTGAGGAAGGTGGTATTGAGCTTGAATCCATTTGTGGACCCCTCCCCGCTCTCGCCCTCCCCTTAAATGTCAAAAAATCGAGGGGCTGATTTTTCTAGATTATAGAATCATGCTAAGAAATAGATGGAGAATCCACATGTAGTAATTTCAGTTATTGTTAATACAGATCTAGTGAGGCTACAATTTGATTTAATGATGATTCGAGCTACTCCATGGTAGTCCCTTAGGCAGGAGCTTCTACATCCATAACAAAGTTTTTCTGCCCATCTTCTTATCTCTTCACATATTGCTTAATTACACAAGCAATATTTAATTGCAGCTTTCATGTTTCCCTTGATTGGATATCACTTACTTCTTGAACCTATGTTAGGAAAGATGATCAAACAAAATTTTGACCTAATAGTTTTTTTGACAATAGGTGACACACATGGTGATGTGCTTGGTCAAATGAAACCTTATTCTAATTGTTCTTTCAATTGTTTCTTCACCTCACTTTCTTCTATAATGGAATGCATGTACATCCTAATGTTTGGCAATGGGGTGTCCAACAATAGCTATATCTTGTGCTCTACTTCCCTCTTGGGTGGTAGTCGTTTAGGCTCCTGGAACACATCCTTGTATTCTTATAGAAACTTTTTTAATTATTGTTTCTATTTCTTTGTACACCCCTCTAGGGATTCCTTTTCTCTAACTAACTCTTATACAGACATATTTTCTCATTAAAATAGTAAAACATACTTATTTCCATAATTGATCAATTTCTTGACTTGGTTGGCGCTTACCCATGAAATATTTGAATTTCCTTTGCGCGCATTAATGGTGAATTATTTTTCATCCTTTACAATCGATTACTGGTTGGCTCTCCACATGAAGATTGCAACCCGCATGTACATGTAAGGACTTCAAACACCACTCCACATGCATCAAGGGGAACTATCCAACTTAACTATCCAAATATCCTACTTAACTATTGCAAACTATCCAACTTAACTTGCGAAATCTCTTAACTCTTAAATATGTCAATCGTTGATGTGAAACTGTGCCCTGCCGACATGCATCCTCAACTCACCTTAATACCGTTCATCTCTTATCTTCGGATATGCGATTTAATCACAGTCATTCATTCACCTTCATACGATTCTTCTTTGTCTTTTTTCCCACTCTAATCTCTACCATCAATCTTAAACCCTCGAATCTGTCATTCAATCCTCGTCGTCGATTCCCCACTTTGAATTCTTCTAAGTGTACTATGTTCTTTAGTTAATTACTCCTCTTTCAGTTATCGTTGTTCTGCGATACTGCTTCCCCCGTGCTACTCCTTTTGTCTTCTTTGGCGCTATCTCTCCATAGCTTTGTCCAGTCTATAAACTCGCAGATCCCTCCTAAGCTTGTTCCTTGTCTCTTCAACCCTCAGTCTCTGCCACAGCTTTGCTTGTGGGAAGTTCACAAGAACTTCATTCTCTCACTCAATCTGTATATGCATTAATAGAAATAACACGCATATATGGTAACACATAAATGTAATATTTGATTCGACAAGGAAATAAGACAAACAAGTTGAAACAGAGAGGCCGATCAAAATCCAAAACACTTGGAATTAATTCAAAAGTGAAAATACATAGAACCCAAGCCCTAGGATGGTTGGTTTTACATTTGTTCCTCCTCTCTGTTCAACCCTATTTCACACCTATTTCCCTCTTTTTCTCTCTATTTTTCGCTATGGAAGGTAGAACCCCACAATTATGGATTTGGTTTTTTTTATGCCTTTCCCAAAAATCCCCATATGGTTGAGAAACTGTTATCCGGTTTCAGAACAACTTATTCAACTAAATTCCCAACTAATCCTAATCTAACTATTCTTTTAACATACATATTACAATGTCTATGTTAGCCCAAATTAACTTTAAAAAAAATATTTTAAAACTAAAGTCTTCAAATTATTAGGACTGTCAGTCCTCTTCCCAAGCCAGAACATGTGACCAACTTATCACATTGCTAACTCTACCTTAATGCTCCTGCATCGGTTTCTCTCATCCCTTTGTCTGAATAGAAAATGATTACAAGTACAAATGACTAAGGCATGTGGCCCATGGGATAATATAGTGCACAAATCCTCTTTTTCTACTCTCTACATATCCCTCTATGATAATCTTCTCGTCTGTGGAACAATGTGCCCTCGAAATAATGGAACCCATTTTCCTCCTAGTAGCCTAGTTATAACAATATTGATAACTTACCAGTGATTATTTTTGAATCCTTCAACTCTTAAATAGAGTTACAAAATTGACTCTTCTAGATTCATGTTCATCACGATCATGTGGCTAGCCCCTTTTCCATGATTCATGGAGGTTGATGTGGCATCCTCCCAAATTATGGCGGTAAAAAAGGGAAGGACAACTTCAGAGTGGAATAATTGTTGCATATAGACTTTGATTGAGGTGATTCTTTCATCGTTGGAAATATCTTTATGTGTAGAATAGGAAAAAATTGTGATGCACTAAAGTAGTAATTTTTTCTCCCAAAAAAAATGTTTAATTACTCAAATTTCTTCTAGAATATTGTACAGTCCAATCTACCAAACTAGATTTTTCCAGTAAAAATGGTCTTGTGAGTTGATTCCTCAACCTTTCCCACTCTAAAGCATTGATATGGATGAAAAATATTATAATTATCCAATTAGATCATTTATGTATCTCTAAAATTGTTTTTTCCTCTGAGTATAGATTTATGGCCTATAAAATATTATTATGTGGACTACACAATGTCACAATTTTCACTAAATTAGAAAAATTCAACCAAAATTAGAGTCGCCACCTAAAGACTTATTGATTTTCGATCCTTTCAACTGAGTGAAATTGTTCGGACTTCCATAATGTCAATTTGACTTGTCTACCTCTGAATATTATACTTGAAACACCTTGGTCTATTTGGTATTAAATGCAATGAGTACCCTATCTAGACCTTGTAATTATTCTATATGAATATTTTTTCGAACCCACTTATTTATCCCTAGTTTTAAGGAGTAGAAAAAACCCTCAACTTGTGTTATTTTTAACTCCAAATTTATAGGGAAATAAATTCTAAATTTTGAACCCACCAAACTTTACTCTTTCCTCTTTTCAAATCTACAATTTATATGCAATTATGATGTCCAAAAAAAACTGTAACAAAAAATTAACATGGGTCTTTTGAAGGATAAAAATCAATGATTACCTATTCTTAATATGAAATGTTAAGGACCAAATAGCCAAATAAACATTAAAAAAATTAATTCAATAATTATACACCTAATTCAAGCAAAAGAGTGATTTAATGAGAAGGTTTTTCAAGGGAGAAACCTCCCATTACAAGATATCAATTGCATAAGATAAGTTGATCATTCAAATGAGTCTCATTGATGTATATGCAAGTTACAAAGAAGGGTAGAAGGAAACAATAAACCTACTTAACTATAATTAATATATGACAATGAGAAATACATATTGACTAAGGCTTAAATTTTTTTATTGTTTTCATCTTTATTTTCTCTTTATCCTCTATTGCCTTGCTATTTTCTTCTCTTTGTTTACAACTCGCTTTTGTCTCATGGATAGAAATTCCTACTGGGGAGATATAGTGAAACTTGAAATAAAAAATATGAACCCC
Organism: Pinus albicaulis; assembly: GCA_034641835.2. Classification (NCBI taxonomy): domain Eukaryota; kingdom Viridiplantae; phylum Streptophyta; class Pinopsida; order Pinales; family Pinaceae; genus Pinus; species Pinus albicaulis. The sequence goes on from CM076582.1 coordinate 997,324,679, forward strand.
CTTAGATTCATACTAACAAAATGGATCACATAAGAATAAACACCAAGAACTTAAAAAAAAACTTAAGGTGGGGGAACATAATTGGTTGCTCCTTATGGAAATAATAGTCTATAAACCATGCTTGATACAATACAATCCTAAAAATAACTCAATGCGTTAATACGCATGTGTATGTATACTTTCGCATGAGTATTCTATCTTCCCATTATTATATTTATCACTTCTAACTTTTTAGCAGTTCAATCTATTACCTATAAACCACCAAGCGGGCCTTCTTCCATAATTATGTCCACATTGTATTAATTATTCCACTTTGGTACTCATTATCCTCCTCGGGTACATTGCATTCCATATCCATTTACATATTTCATTCTCAAAACTTGATGGGAAACCATATAATATAATGTATGAAGCAATGTAGTCAATTGGTATTAGGCATAACAATCCTTCTATCCTAGTGAAATGTAGGCATGAGGTCTAGTTGTTGACTTGCCAACTCAAACATGATTTTGGTTGCTCCTTTGGTTCCTTCTCATTTTTTTTTTACTTCAATATCTTCACTCATTATTTTTAGTGATCCATTTACCCATATACTTGGTTCCTTTTTGGCTCCATGTTGTTCCATAGTGAGTTTGATGACACTCATGACCTTGGCTTGATGAAATTTGTGTCTCATGATGATGTGGGTAGAAATAAATGAAAAACTTATCTATTGGTTCTTATTTCTTTAAGTCTTCAACATTTAGTTCAAATTTTCCATACCTAATTCAAGAAATAGAGTGATTGAATGAGAACTATTTTCAAGGGAGAAACCTCCTATTACAAGATATAAATTGCACAAGATAATATGATCATTCAAATGAGTTCCATTGAAGTAAATATATGAGACAAAAAATGGTGGAAAGTAATAATAGTCCTACACAACTATAATTAATACAATGACAATGAGAGAGATATATATTGACTAGGGCTTGAAATTTTCCATTATTGTCATCTTTATTTTTTCTTTATCCTCTATTTCCCATTACTTCCTCCCCCTTCCTTACAACTCACCAAGTTTTATCTCATGGATAGTAGTTCCTACAAAGGGGGTACATTGAACCTTGATATATAAAACATTAACCCTCCTAGCTTCATACTAAAAAAATGGATCACATAATAATAAACACCAAGAATATAAAGAAAACCCATAAGTGAGGGAACATCGTCAGTTACTCCTTATGGATGGAATACTCCACAAGCCATGCTTATTACAATACAACCCTTAAAATAAATCAATGCATTGATACCCATGTGTATGTATACCATGGAAAATTTTAGGGGCTAATATTTGTAGATGGGCTAATTTTCCATGCTTTTTCCATAAAAAATATTAGTGAATTCCCATTTTTTCCTAAAAATGATTCGCCCAAATTTTATAAGAAAAAATTATTTTACCTTCCAAAATTAGTAATATTTGCCAAGGTTTCTAATCTTTAAGATAAATTTCCATCCTTAAAATTCTCCCTATATGCTTTCTCATGAGTATTATAACTACCCATTATTATATGTATTGACTCTAACGATCTAGTGGACATATTTATTATTTTCCAACCACCAGATTGGCCTTGCTCTATAATTATGTCCATATTAAATTAATCATTTCACTTTGCTACTCCATTATCCTCCTCAGGTATGTTTCATTCCATCACCATTTACATGATTCTTCCTAAAAACATGAAAGGAATCCATATAATATGATATATGAAGTAATCAATTCAATTGGTACCAAGCATGATAATTCATTCATCCTAGTGAAATGTAGGCATGGGGTGGTTGTTTCCTTGCCACCTTAAACCTGATTTTGGTTGCCTATTTGGTTCCTTATGTTTGTTTTGCTACTCCAATATCTTCACTAATACCTTTTTGTATCCCATGTGTTACGTAGGTAAATCCTATCTGCAGACAGAGACGATCCCTCTAGCCCGAGGGTGGGTCTAGAAACAAAAGGACACGCTAAAGTGTTGCTTCCTAGTTAATGAATGAATGAAAGACACGGTAGATCGACCTCCCTGGAATCCAATGTTTTCATCGTTGAAAAAAGAGTAGTATCATCTCACTCCTGTCTTGACAAATCACAATCCATTCGCTGTTATGCCCAGATAACTGCACATGTAACAAAAATGAGAACAAAATACGACATCATAGTTTCACTGACAACTATTAACTAGTCAAAGAGGGCTAAAGCTATCACATTACATAAACATCATAACAAAATAGTGGAACCAAATAGTATTCATGTATATATAAGTAGAAAGAAGAGGTACAACCGATGCTTTGACGCCGCAGTCTCCTCCAGTGAGGTTCAGTCAAAGCATGTCTCAGTACCTGTCAAGGGATTCAGACAGAACGAGGACATGGATTCAAGCTCTCCTTAATGTGATTCCTTCTCTCTATCTTCTCTAGTCATTCAACTATCAGCTCTCCAAGTTTAGTTATTCAACCATTCAACTAGTTTGTACTACGAGAGATAGCTTCTTTTATAGAGGAAAAGGAGGAGGTTGGGATCCCTACAAAGGTGGGAGGGAGTCCTATCCTTTAGGAGAGTTCCAAGGGAGGTGGAAAATACTAACTAAAGGAGGGAGTTCGTGGTTGTTTCAGTTCAACCACTCCCAATGACTCATCCTCGAGGTGGTTGGAATAGAACCTCCGCCTCTAATTTTAAAAAACATTCCATAAACAGCTTGGCGCGGGCACTTAACTAGGACAGAGCGCCAACTGGCATGGGTTCAGTGTTAATTTTCTAGCTCAGCATGGGAATGTAACTGGATACTCGAGCCAAGGCAAAAACAATGGTTTTTACAGTTCTGCTCAGGGAAATGTCAACAAGATGAATGTTACTCTCATGCAAAGGAATGCAGTGATGGTTTTTTCAGGCATGACACTGCTTATTGGTCACAAAAACAACCCTCCAATGGGCGAGATGGGGATTGCAGGGATAGTGACAAAATGATGTGTAACAGATGCCCCCTAAAGCATGAGGTCTGAGGGAGAGGGAGGGGAGAAATGCTTTATGATAACGTGTTCGAACCAAAAAACGCTGTCAAAAAACTTACAATTACAAATACAAATGATATCTCTGATACATGAACATGTCGCATGGGTGTAGCCATCCATACAGAGTATATACAAAAACTGAGATCTAAGGTATGGATGCAACCATCCAACAGTAAGGATCAACAAATAGACTCAGGTATGGTCGCAGCCATCCAATCAAAAGAGTCATGCAATAAGTTATAATAATCCACCAAAATATGCAGCCTGGACTTTATCAAACAAAATCCAGGGTCTTGCGCTCCATCTCGACCCAAACTAGTACAATTTTAGGCATGCGAATATATGAGCTAAAGTCGAACATGCCACAAAATCACCTGATTACCAGCCAATGATGAAAGTTGTTAATGGGAACGATAGAAACCACCATTAATGAGAATGTATCTCAAGGTACAACCGGTACAATCTACAGAATGTGAACAGTGATCTAGCATCGAACATCCACAGAATCACTGGATCTAAGGCCAATGATGCAAACCTTGCGTCAAATGCGAAAAACCTGCCATTGAGGCATGCAGGCTCCAAGGTACCAGAATAGAGTCTCTTGATCAAATTCCTGTATAATGAGTTGAAGTCGATAGGAAGTGATCTGATAGAAGGTGGGCCATAATGTTTCCCACATCATCTATGCGAGATAGAGGAACATGATAATAGTGAATCAGGACCAACAAAAATCAGAGGGTGGTTGAATACTGCAGAGGCGAACTTCTCTTGAACATATCAGCAGCACAACACTGGATTTGGCAGTATTTGACATCAAAGGATTTGAAGTCATGACGATGTGGAAAAGAGCGGATGAGAGGTCAAAAGAGATTACCCAAACCCATGGAGGCAAAAATGACGAAATGAGATGTCCCCAACCTGACACGAATGCACACAAGTGCCATGTTCAAGAGCGACATACTGCTAACATAACTAAAACTTGGTTCTATTTTTCCCCCACCATTTCTGGCAAGTACCCCAATTATTTTTTAAAACAAGCTTGAAGGGGATATCATATGCTTGTGTCGTAAGTTTTTCCTTCGGAAAAATCCAACCTAGTACATTTTACGAGCCCTAGGAAGGAGGAACTCGAGTAACGTCATGGCAATGAAATCTAATGTCATCAGTGTTTAACGAGTCTGACAAAGGGAGAACTTGACATCTTTTCATGTATAGAGAGTTTGAAAAGAAGGCAGAAAAGAAAACTCTAGCATGGCCCTTTTCATAAATAGTCTCTCAGTTCCAAAAAGGTAGAAAACAATATCTGAAAGAACCTCTTAGTCATGAGAGGCTAAGGTATTCCTTTTTCATAAATAATCCATCCCAGCCCGAAAAAGGGGTAAACGTATACTGGGTAGATATCGTTTCGCAGTCATTTAACAAGTTCAAAAAAACAAGAATCTCGACAATATTTTCAATTTTAGAGAGTCAAAAAAGAGCTGAAAGATGACTCTAGTAGTGACTTTTTCGTGTTTTTATTGACTCCGAAAAAGTATAAAATATAACTTGTTACTTCATCAATGTCACATCAAAACTTGTTGCTGCACAAGAGACATGTATAAAATCCATTTCTCGAAAATAATATAATAAAATAATCAAAAAATATGTCTTAAATCCTAATTAGGGTTATGAAAAAGTTATAAAATGCCAAAAATGGTAAAAATAATTACTTTTCACTTTTTACCTCTTGTGGACCAATAGTTATCCATTTAGCACTATGATTTTGTGGCAATAATAGCGAATGATCCGACAGTCCAATCTTGATTCTGTCAGTTCCAGGTAAGAGCTGACACCTTTCCCTTCATTTCGAGTCATTCCTTTCTACCTGAAATTTCTAGTTTTGAATTCTGGGGGAGAAAATGTGAAAATTAGGGCACGACGGTTAGCGCAGGTTTCGGGCATGAAGTCACGCCAACTACCCTATTTTATACACTAGGGTGCGCCCATTGGCGTGACTGTTTGAGAAACAGTCGTGCCAACGGCGCAAGCCATTTTTATGTCAAAAATCCCAAGTGATAGACCGAATTTTCACAAATTCTGATGTTCTTACTAGGCTAACAATGTCCATGTAACAATATTTTCATGTATAAAGAAGAAAAATGGTCATAGAATGGAAAGAAAAGGAACATAGCGAATAATATGAGCTTGCCATGGAAAATGAAAGAGTCATGGAAGCTCTCAGACACTGTGGACTGAAAAATTTCTTCCTAACGCCATGTCTCTGAGCCCAACCAAAGTTATTGCAATATCTGATTAGCATATGGGACGAAAATCAAGAGAAGTTCATCCTTCAGGATCAAGAACTGTAGATTGAAGTCTCTGACGTCTATTTCATAACAGGATTATCACGGAGTGGAGTAGCACCAATCCTAACTGGCACTCGACCCTGCATGGAAAACATGACCATGGTAATAGACAGGGTATGTCCAGGAGCACGGAAAGGATCGAGCAGCAAGAAAGTAGATATCCAGACTATCCCAGACTTGACACTTAGAGTAGTGCTACATACCATCACACAAGCTATGGGATCACAAGCACCACACAAAGCAACAAAGACACAGTTGCTTCTTGCTGTAGACTGCTTGGCACCGACCATCTACAATTGGGCAGAGGTCGTGACAATAAACATGAAACGTCAGCTAACAAAATGCAAGAAGACCAAATTGAAGCAATTTGGTTATGGATACATTCTGGTATCTTTTTTCTTGGAATGACTACCAATATTTCAACGGCAGGAGGTCATAGTCCCAGCACCACCAGCGAGAGAACCATGGATGGCCCGATGGGCAGCTCTGATGCCAAGGGCAGGGGGTGGTCAACAGATGTCTTGGAGACCAGAATTCTTCGATTGGCTCCGTCGACAACTGATTTTCATGGAGGACTGGCCCTACTCTAGTACAGATTTCATTGATGATCTAGATCTCCCACTCCCAGAGGGAGAGGATGGGGATGAAGATTTGGGTGAGACTCATTTTTAAATTTTCATGAGTATTATGTTTTTTTTTTAATATTTATGCATGTTATGACATTAAATCCATGTGTGTGTAGATATTGGCCTGAAGAGAACTGCAATTATGTCACCGATAGAGAGGCGAATCCCTCGCGATTTCAACCCTCAAGGTGAGGGCAGTGAGGAAGATGAGATAGTCCATAATCTGGTGGGAATCACCCAAGGAGTTCCAGACTATGCATGTTTTGACGATGTTACACGCACCTACCAGAGACATACTGTAGGGGTGCCCAGCCTAATTCACCGCTTGTTGAGGTGGCTCGTATGGGCAGTGACATGTTATCACGAGCACCATGCTGACTAGATACCTAGGTTTTATTTTCATCTGCATATTTTGGCTCATGGCGCCTGCATCTCACTGTAAAATGTACATATTTTTATAGAAAGGACAGAGTTAGAAGAGGGAAGCAAGGCAGGCGGAGCAGAGGCAGAGAGCATATATATATATATATATACATCTATTTTCCTACATGGATCTTTTGCATGTGATGATGATTTTACAAATTACGCAAATGTCTATCTAATACAATGTTAGTCACTGCATCAATTAATGTATTCATTTGTCTAGGAATATGTTGATATGTAATAAAATAAAAATGTATTTCTAGCAAAAAAATACGTAAATAAAATCCCAGAATGTGTGGATTTCTAACTGAATAGTGACTATTGAGTTGCAGAATGACAAGCTGCGAGTCTATATTTCTAAGCAATGCACGTATGCCGTGGTTGATTGCTTTGGTTAATAGCTCAATAACATCAACATTGTTTGTAGCTTGTCCTAGACAAATACCTTGCAGATCTATCAACTCACCAACAGGATCATAAATTACTCAGGCTACCGAAGACAAATTCCTAGTACTATGGGAAGCACCATCCGCAAAACCGACATAAAGGGTAATAGACATCTGCACCATAAGAAAGACCCGATAAGTAGGAAAACACTCAAAAAGTGCATCAAACCAAAATATGTACAAAAATGAAAATGACACCTATGTGCACCTATTACACATGGATGACTCATGCATAATATTTTTTGAGATACAACCCATTTCTGGGTTGTTCAAGAGGATGACCTTCCTAATCAATAAGCTCATGGGCCCCATTCTACAATACACGTTTAATGATGTAGGGCCCATGCCACATAGGTTGAATTTTACCTTCCCCCAGTTTATCATGAGCTTGGTCATATAGGAGGATGAGATCTCCTTTAATGAAAGAACAAGGGGAAATTGATTGGTCAAAGTGAGCCTTGACCCGCTTTTTCTATGCTTCGATAACCAAAGCAGAAAATCGGCGAGTTTCATCCAACCTTTCTAAATAAAGGATATTCTCTTCTTCTGGCGTAGTATTAGGCAGTAATTCAACAACCAACTTGAGTGAAGGTATTTCACATTCAATCAGGAGGGTAGCTTCAAGGCCATAAACCAACTAGAAAGGAGTGAACCTGGTTGCATTTTTAACTGAGGTTTGGTACGCCCAAAGAGTCGAAAACAACATGAGATGCCAATTGGATTTGTGGATCCCAATCGTACGTTGAAGCATGGTGACAAGAACTTTGTTCACAGCTTCAACCTGCCCATTGGCTTGAGGGTAGTATGGTGTTGAGCTGTCGTGATGCAGACCCAACTTAGAAGTCAACTCCACCACCATATAATGCCAAAAATGGGAACCATGATCGGTAATGATGGCTTGCGAGACACCAAACCTAGCAATAATGTGATTGAATATGAACTGAACAGTTGTCTTACCGTCGGCAGCAAGTGTAGGCATTTCTTTGGCCCATTTGGTGAAGTAACCCACGGCTATGATAATATAAGCATGCTCCCCATCCGAGTGGGGGTTACACGTCATAAAATCAATGCCCCACTTCGCAAAGTGACCAACGGTAATGACAGGATGAAGAGGAACGAGTGGTGCATGTATCTTGTGCTGGTAAATCTGGCAATCATGAAATTTACGAATTACGACATTGTAGTCTTTGAAAACAGAGGGCCAAAAATTACCAGCACGAAGGATTTTTTGAGCAGTAGCATAACCAGACATGTGATCACCATAGGCGCCACTGTGACAGTCATTAAGAACTTTCTCAGCTTCCTCGAGGGTTAAACATTGATGGAGAATGGAATCTACTCTGACATGATAGAGGGTATCTCCGACTATACGATACGGTTGCGACTAATGGCGGATGTGTCAATGAGAATCCTTCGTCAACTCAGATCTAAAGACGAAGTCTGGAGATAAACGATGATATCACCGTACCACGGATCGAGGGTGCTAATTAAGAAAAGTGAATAGTCTAGAATTGATTCCTCAGAACGAAAAGGAGTGGACTCGAAAGGGAGAGAACAAAGAAAATCAGAAAAAACTAATGATTTCTTAGACTTGGCAGCAGTAAATTCCAAATCAAACTCTTGGAGGATAACAATCCACTTTGAGTATTTGTCCCCAACAATTGTTGAGACAATATGTAGGTCATGAGGTTGCAACAAAAATCACCGTCACTGTGCGTAAAAGGATATAATGACGAAAGTGTTGAATGGCTTGAACAGTAGCCAATGCTAATTTCTTGACATGAGCATAATGCGTTTCTGGGTTGAGAAGGTTACAAGACTAGCAATAGATAACATGCTCATGACCTTCATCATCTTCTTGTACCAAAACCATTGCAATTGTGCTGAAAGCGACAGCTAAATAAAGGGAAAAATCGTGATGAAATTTGGAGGGCGGAGAAGAGGAGCATTGACAAGCAATGTCTTCAACGAATCAAAATATTTCTGAGTGATTTCATCCCAACGAAAAGGAACGCCTTGCTTCAAAAATCATGTATATACTTTAGTTACTTTGGCGTAGTTAGGTATAAAACAACTTAAAAAATTAGCTTTCCCTTGTAAAATCTGCAACTGGTGGAATGAAGAAGGAGAGGGGAGATTAATAATAGCCTCAACTTTGAGAGGGTTGAGGCGATTTCCATCTTGAGATATGATAAACCCTAAGAGTCTACCGGAATCAACGCAGAAGACACACTTCTGCGGATTCATCTGAATGTTATAGTGTCTACAATGAAGAAAAATCCAACGAAGATGGTCAAGGTGAATTCTATGCTTAGCCAAATGAGCCGAAAGGTCATCCAGGTAAGGCTTCACGATGTGACGAATATCATGAAAGGCGTAGGATATGGCGCGCTAAAATGTGGCCCCAACATTTTTTAAACCAAAAGGAAGCTTCTTATATGCGAAGGTACCCCAGGAACAGATGAAGGCAGCCTTGTGTTGATCAGTTGGGAGAATTTTGATCTGATTATAACCAGAAAAACCATCCATAAGGGAAAAAATCTCACTCCCGACACAATCGTCAATGATCTGATCGATGAAGGGAGTAGGATAATTATCCTTAGGACAAGCTCGATTGATATCAGGATAGTCAACACAAACACAAATAGTTCCCTGTTTCTTATCTACAGGAACAATATTAGAGACCCATTCTGTCAAGGGAATTGGATAAATGAAACCAACTGTGAGAAGATTTTCCACTTCAGCTTTAATGGAAACATCTTTCCGAGGATGAACTGGATGAAGACACTGGCAAATAGGTTTCGAACTAGGGTAAGTAGGAATGGCATGCACCACGATGCTAGGATCAATGCCAGGCATTTCCTCATAGGACCACACAAAGTCATTATGGAATTCACGAAAAAGGCTAGTATAGACTTGTACTTCATCAAAAGAACAAGTGACCCCTATATGGATGTTCTCGAAAATTCCCAGTTTAACGAAAATGTCAATAGGCATCGTCTATTTAATTTTACTCAACTTACCTTCCAAAAAAGCTTCATGAATCTGGATAGGCGTTTGAAGCGAAGGAAAGGGAACCCGAGAAACAAAATGCTCAAGACAAGTAGGCATGGCCCCAAGACTTGGGAGAAACGAGGAATGATTATGATTATCGTCCCATGGGGGATCTTCGAGAGACATGGTTTCCACAATGGCCTCATCAGAGGGAAACACTTCCTTCAAAGGATCGCG